>SRQA01000361.1:0-24820 GCA_018360365.1 Claviceps citrina | reverse complement strand
AAAAAAAAAAAAAAAAAAAAAAAAAAGGTTCCTGTCATGCTGCTTGGCCGACTCGTCTTCACCCATGGGTATTGTGGTCAAACATGATCAGCGGCCACTGCGCAGGCTGCGGCATCATGGGCAATTCTCCCCCGCTGTGGGATATTTGCGATAGGCTGTTGTTGTCTGCAATGAGGGGCGCGACGCCTTCGCTGCGGCCGCTGCTGCTGCCGCCCAAGGTCAACAGCGCATCGGCACTGTACCGCGTCTGGCTGTCCGCAATCGCAGCAGTCCAGTTCTGCCAAGACGTCCTCCACATGAGGTCTGAGGCGTCGTGCGCCAGAGGCTGGCCATAGCTGACCATCGGATTAGGTGAAGAGCGCCCAGCGGCTGCGTGGTCCGCTGATGTGGTGGCTGTGTAGAATACTGGTTGTTGGCCAGATGGATGATACGCCACAGTCTGGTGATGCGTGCCTTGAGGTGGTCGTGTGTCGACGTAGGCAAGAGACTGATAGGGGGGTTGTGATGAAGAAGAGCCGTGCAGGTCATAGTATGCCTTTGGCGCGTCATCCACGTGAGGCGGATTGACCGACGACATGTTTGGATGATGTTGCGAGTACGGGGATGCGTGGTTGAGATGCCCTTGGTCCGGTATTGGAAGAGACAGTGCTGCTTGGGAATCCTGCCGTCGCTCTGGCTTTGGGGCCACTCCTCCTTGCGGTTGACGATGGTGACTTGGCCGTCCCATATCATGCTGAATCCAGGTCATTGTTCGGTTGATCAGTTCAGCAATCTGTGTGCTCATGCCACTTCCGCATCCTACCACGTCCCAACGTCCGATTAGTCTTGACGGTTCAGCACGGCGCATTACAGTCAAAATTCCAACTTCACTCACCAAGCAGCAAACTCATTTCCTTGACGATGTTCATCCAGCGATCCATCTCATCACGCAGCTTGGTGACTTCTTCTGGCGTGATCTCAAACCGCCTTTCCCATTGAGGCACCAGCATGGACAGGATGGCCACGCAGTAGACCGACATCTGGTACCACGTCGTGTCCAACGACTTCATCTTGCTCAACTGCTCCACGGTCTCGAGATACTCCCTAGCCGATTCTTCACAGATTCGAGTGTTTTCTCTGAGCATTTCGTTGTCGTGGGTCATGGCCAAGGATGGATGGCGGAGGTGCAGCCGGAACTCTAGCAAAAAACTGCGAGCAAAAAGCGGTCCAAGGATATCATGATCGTGGGATTTTAACGCGCTCAGTCGCATGGACTCGGGAAGCTCTGATTCCCAGATTTCTATTTGTGCCTCCAGGGCAGTGACAACAGCCTTGTAGTTGCTTTGATCTCGTCGAACGCTGAACAGGTGGGTGTACATCTCCATCATGATGGGTACCATTTTAAAGCCGCAGATGGCAAGCTCGTAGGGACAAGGAAGAGTTCGGGTTACATCGACTCCATCGTCCAAAAGCAGTTCGTCGGCGATGGGCTCAGGAAAGTCAACGTCAAAGTCGTGGACAGAAATCGGGATCGGGTAGCCTCTCTTGCCATTGATCGCAACAACAACGGTCAAGATGCACCAGAAAGCTCGTTTACGAAGCTCGTTGGATAAGTTGGTCGTCTCGCACGAATTCTTGGCTTTTCGATGCAAGTTCAATTCGAGAGCTCGGTGTAGGGCCATGCTGGCCACAATGGAGCCGGAGCCCGGTTTGGGGAATGATCGAGTGTGCGAGGCAATGAGGACGAGCCCCTGCAGCGCTTCGAAGCTCGAGGATGAAAAAATGTCATACATCTTGCTCAGGGCAAAGTGATAGTGTCTGTTGGAAAGGTCATGATAATCATTACGTTGCTCCAGCGTTTGACTGTTCCGGACGCCAAATTGAAATAGTATGATGGAAAACACCATGTGCACCAGCACCAACTCGGACACGGATGGCTTAAAACCAGGCTCATCGTATACTCGTTCCAGCTAGACAGTTGTCAGTCCATGCCGAAATGCAGCCAAAGGCGGCCAAATGTTTTGCTGAATCTTACCAGTTTCATGAAGGACGGCTTATGCAACACGGGTATGAAGCACGAAATAGAAATGAAATACCACTCGGCATACATGAAGGCGTTTTGCCGATTGGGTAGGTCGACTTGGACGGCCGGGTTCACTCCCATCACAGAGCGGAGAAACGCCTGGACAGATTTGTTGTACAGAGGCATAGAAGGATCCATATCATAGGGTGGCTCGTCAACGTCGGGCGCATCAAATGAGGTTGTCTCGATCGTGGTCCCCAGCAAGGTGAGTGTCGTCCCCTTCAAGGAGCTCAGCGGCGCAGCGTCTCCAACGACGCCCCAATGGGTTTCCTCGGGTCGAGTCGGCCACTCGTTGCGCGGAATTCTCTGTCTGATTACGCCATGGTCGATGCATGGCGAGGAGGAGTCTCTTATATACAGTGTGCCGTATCGTGACCAGCAATCGGTCGAGGATGAGGTCTCAGTCGCGTCAGTGGATTCGCTGTTGGCAGCCTCCGAGGAAGATCGCGCCGCAGCTGCGCCTTGGTCCCATGGCTTGACTTGCACACCCTTCTCAGCACATAGCCGTTCCAGGTCTCGGATGTGTGAGATCATGCTCTGCTTGTCCCGCTCCAACTGTTGCATATATCCTCTGCGCTCCGTGCGTCCTGTGACACGGTCCGTGACAAAACACTCGAGGTTCAGATTTATGCAGTGTGAGCACCCCTCGGGCAGGGCATCGCACCGGATCTTCCTCACCTTGCACCGATCGCAAGCCTGCCCAGTGCGTGAGTACGATTGAAGCCGATTCTTGACGACAGAGGAGAAATCCTCAGGGCCCCGATCAGCTCGAGCCAACTTCATCTTGCCCGAACTGGAGAGATGGGCATCGTCGTCGCTGGCTCCGCCGCCATCGGCCGAACGCTTAGCTGGTCTGGATGGCATCGTGGCCCGCGGCCTTGTCGTTCGAGGCGAGATGCCTGTCGGCGACGACGACGCCGGTGAAAGGCTGTAGGCGCCAGTTGGGCTGGAATTGGAGCTGTTTGCCAGCCACGTAGACGGCGCCGCGGCAGTGTCAATGGCCAGTGGCGCGGGCAGGGCGTACGGTGACACAGCAAGGGGGACGAACGATGTAAGCGTCGACCATGGAGTTCCGGTATTGAAATGAAACAGTCCTGGAGCTGCAGCGTCAAGGCCGGCCGGAGGTCGCCGTCTTGCACTGAAGCTATATCTGTTGCTGGACGAGCTACCTGGGCTACTTGAGCTGCAATTAGAGGTGCGGGGCGGCCGAGATGCAGTCGGCAACCTGGTACCGGGGGGCTCTGGGATCCATGTGAAGTCAAAGGCGGACTTGGGGGATGAAAGCATAGAGCCATGCGTGAAGTTGCATGCTGTTGAGGCCAGCCTCGGGTCAAGAGGATTCGACGACCTGGTCGGCCGTGGGATCTGGACACGGAGCTGGCGTTGTGCGGAGTCCATGACGGCCATTGGCTGCAGCGTGCAGCAGGCGCAGACAGTGCCCACCTCGTCAACGATGCCCACGCTTGCGTCTTGGTCGACCGTGGCACCGGACGGGCCTTGTTGGTGGTGCTTGCGGTGGGTGGCAGCCGGGGCGGCGGGCAGCTGCTGCAGCCTGCAGGGCGTGTGCGCACAGTGCAGGCGTGTGCAGGCGGAGCTGCGGTGCGCGGAGCTGCGATGCGCGGAACTGCGGTGCTGCGTAAACACAAGCAATCCGTTCGTCGTCGATGGGCCGTGCAAGTTGGTGCAACGCCTTGCGAAGGGACCCTGGCAGCTGCGTGGGCCGCAGCCTGCAGCCTGCAGCTGCGTGGGTTGCAACGGGATGGGGCTGAGCAAGCAGGGGGGCTGGTGCCAGCCTATGCCATTTCGCAGCAGCGACCCAATGGGATGCGGCGCAAGCAGGGATGGAGTGGGGCTGGCAGGGCTCGTTAGAGTGTGATTTGGGTTCGGTAAAATGGCACCCGAAATGGGCAGGCGCGAAAGGCGTCAATTTCAAAGCGCATCGACTTCCTTCCTGGCTCTTAATACTGCAGCTTCGCAACTGAACGAAGAGTGCTTGATCGATGCGCAGATTGGATCTATCGCCATCAATATTCGAACCAATTGATCTTAGCTGAGCCTGCGCGACCAAGTCCTAGGCCTGCGTTTATGAAGGGCCAGCTGCGCAGCGAATGCGGAAGGAAAATGACAGAGCGGCAGGACAGCCCTCGACCGAGTCTGAAGATATAGGCAGGCGCTCTCCGAGATATATAACCATTGTGTCGACTGCACCGACTTTCCACCGGCACAAGCGACATTGTCATGGCTTCGCTATCCGAAATAGCACCGAGCACACATGTCTCCGAGTGCCAAAGCCGATAATTTGGCTTATCTGACCGGCTTCGCCTTCCTGGCTGATGCGATGTATTGTACTGTACACATCTACATACCAGGTAGTAGGTACCTAGTACATACCTACCTAGGTACCTACTAGTACATTGCGCATGCAGACCGCAGACTCCAAGGCGTACCCGCCACTCGGATCAACCCTGAAGCACGTCATTGATAGCCTGGCAACTTGTAAGATGAGACCAGCTCCAGAACGGTACAATGTCGCATTCTACAGGCTATCATTGTCCCGGAGAGCCGCGGCAATAGGGTCAATTACATATGTACATGGCTCGGCTCGCCGTGTCCGAAGCTTTTGGCCGAAGCCTACATACCTATGTATGTGTTTCCCCTGAGAAAGGCCGGTTTAGATTAGAGGAGCAAAGTGCCGTGGGCAAACAGTGGCACCAGCACGTCCACATACTAACCAGGCTTGCAGGATTGAAGCAGTTCCAATCAAGTTATTTTTTTGAAGTTTGTTCTGTTCGTCGCGACGCGCTGGCGCCAAACAAATCCTGCGGCAGACCCGCGCGTGCCGCACGTCTCAACGTTTTCATGTCGTCCTCCTCAGGGTCTCGGGACGCCGGTGCCACCTCCAAGCCTGTGTCCCGATTCCGCAGACCGCCGCTGCCGCATGGCAGTTGGGCGTCAAGGATGGAGCAATCACGTAAAGCGATACAAATCTACAACACGAGCGAGCGAGCATGGCCATCAAATAGGCTAAATTCCACGCTGACAAGGCTTCCCGATGTAGTTCAAGGCCGTGCGCCACTTGGTTAGGATCCAGATTCCAGAGCCGGTCATCGGGATCAAAAGGGGGAGGGTGGGTTCCGCATTCACCCTAAAAAAACCGTTTCTCTGTTGCTCTGGACTCTGGACTCTGGACTCTGCTTCCCACCTGGCCGTCACCACAGGGCAGAGAGTGATGCTGGAAACCGAAGTCATATCAATATATAAAGGAAGGACCCTCCTATCTTAACTGTAGCCAAAGGATGCGTCATTTCGGCAAGTTCCTCGACTCACTTGAGCCACCACGAACAATCCTACTACATGCAAGCAGACTGCCGAGCATGATATCCCGATCAACTAAAGCAACCCTTGCAAGCTAAGCGGGACGACCCGAATAGGGTACACCTACCTAGGTAGGCAACAACAACAAACAAGTTGGACGGCCGACTGGTTGGTTGTCGTCCAACATTGTACCTCGGCCCAAACAGGCGCCACCGCTCTAGCCTCTAGCCCCATAAAGATGCGACGTGTCAGAACGAGTCACGTACCCTTGGACAGAGGACAGTCCATCTACCACATGGTTCCCGACCAACCTGCATTCCAAGTTGTCTGCAATCTTGGTCGGTTTCCAGATGCAGCAAACCATCACGTGCCCGCGTCAACACGACCGTTGTTGCGATGGCATGCTCACGTGCCAATTGCCGTGACGCTTTTGTGCAAGCGGAAGTGGGGCGACGTGGCCAGAAAGTTGAAGCTGACTGCGGGGCAGAGGCTGCAAAATCTGTGACATGGCGCTGTGCACCCCATGATTGAGACCTCACTTCGTCCTTGAATGCTGTTCCTTCTCGAACCCGCAAACAGTCGCCATGTCTCTCGAAACCGTATCGATTGAACACGTTCCTCCCACGTACACGGTATACCTCTCTTTCTATCGCAACGCGAAGAATGCCGCATTCTTGCACCAACAACTTCTCGATCGAAATGCCGATTTCGAATACGCATTCGTTGATGCCTCTTCGGTACGGAGATTCCCCGGGTTCCCATAGTCTGATCCGAGCCCAACCATGGTTCACGACGGTAGAACAAGAGGGATACAAGCGCTCACCATCTTTATTCGACTGGGCTTTCAGGTAATCTCCCGTCGCCAGCTGCTCTCTGCGGTATTCAAGGCTGTCACCTCGGCAGCAAGCGGCGTGCTCAAGACACCAAATGTGCACTCCGAGATTGTGCTGTCCCTTAATCCTTCGAATAATGTAAGCTGTTTTCACCCCCGGACTTCGGGGGCGGGTATACAGGCACTAACACTGACTGATTTCAACTGTGTAGATTTCTGACTCGTATCGTCGTTTTGGAATTTCACCATCCACAAAAGACCTACTTGTTGTCAAAGTATTGACTTCTTCAGCATCATCGTCTTCTCTATCCCGTGAATCCGTCCAAAATCATTTGACAGCACATATCGAGGGAGACGCCACTGACGCGACCGATGCAAACATTGCACTGGCGACCGACCTGCCTAAGATTCGGAAATACTACAAGCTCAATGGTCTGGGCTGGCTCGACGCCATGAAAGATGACACAATAAAGTGTTCAGCCTTAGATGCCCTCATAGTTAGCTCGATCGCTTTGCGTGGACTCTAAACCAAACGGTCTCAAGGCGTCTCGCATCACGAAATAGAAAATACGCAGTGCAGAAATTGAGGATATTTTCGTGTTCATTCAAGCGCATATGTAAGTCATGTACTTTGACAAGTATTCCCTCCTCCCACGCGCTCCTTGGTTCTGTCTTAAAATGGCTCGAAGTAAGCCAGTGAGCACAACAACGATGTCTTGCTCTAACAAATCGCTGAATATCAAAATAGGAACATGGATATCTTCTGAAACCATCATGCTTGTCAACATGCAAAACAACGACGCAATATACCATGCTGTTTGGAAGGCGATCGAAACTTTACGCGAGACGCAGAGTGTTTTTGACGCGACGGACCACTTCGGCCCACATGGCATCTCTGCCGTTCTTGGTTCGCTGCACGGCATCCTTGTTCTCGTGAGCGCGTCGAAGCAAATACTTCATACATTCGCCAGTAGTACCCCAGACCAAGTACTTGTATACAGGCAATTTGGGAGCGGTCGATGCGCTGTGGGTGCGAGCAGAGTGACTGGCTTCGACAAGCTCGCAGCTGATTTCGTCGGCCATACCTTGAAGCTGAGCAAAAGCAATGTCGGCCTTGGCCCCGCCGGCGTCGCAAATAGCACGAGCCTTTTGCACAGATTCGGCATTGTGGGTAGCTAGGACCAAGTGAGCGGCAGGATAATCGCCATGACCTTGCAGAGTGCTGTTCCATTGATGAGTCAAGACGCTGGCGGCAATGCCATCATAGCAAGCGTCGGTATCAGCCTTTGTGTCGTGAAAGCATTCGCGAGGGTCGGACCCCAAATAGGCGCCACGGACTAGCTTGACGCCCAACGTAAAGCCCCCCTCTTGCGCCTGAGCAAGATGTTGTTCCAGAATCCGAGGAACGACTTTTTTATACGCTTGATACGTTCCATAGATTGTGGCTGATGCAGAAGTGTTGTACTTTCTAGCGAATTCCATGGTCCAGTCGTCAATGCAGTCTTGGAGCGCGTCCTGTTCAGCATCGAACAGTAGGCGAACACCGCGCTCGTGTGCAAGCTGGCAAATTGAGTCGATGGACTTGCTCAAATAAGGACTGGCGGGGAGGCGATGTTTCAGCTGATGCAAGGCAAGACTACCAGCACCGGTGAGCCTGGGAGCGTCGTTAGCAAAACAGTCCAAACTTCGCGCAGGAGCATGGGCAAAGGTGCTGATATGTGGTAGACGTACTTGAGGGCAACAAAGTCTCCAGGCTTTGTCAAACGAACTGTTTCCAGAGTCCCTTCAGCCCAGGGGACAATTTCATTATCGATGACCTTCTGTGTCTCCTGTCCCGCGGCCGACTCCGCCTCCTTAATTTGCTTATCTGTCAAGACTACCTCGCGGGCATACCCCAGGATGACACCGGTAAAGCCGATGTTCTTCAAACGGCTGATTGTGGCTTGCACTTCAGCAGGGGTCTCGCCTGCGCAAAATTGGGCATAAAAGGACTTCTTGAGAAAGAATCTGAGGATGGGATTTCGGTCTGGGTTGAAGATGGGACTCGTGCTGTGAGCCAGCAGACTCATGATGCGAAGGGAGGGCGGCAGCAGAAGCGGCGAGGAGGATACAACGGTGGTTGCCAGCGAGCGAAGGATCATGCTCAGAGGCAGAACAGAGAGCGGCGCTCGGGTGGGTTCCAAGTTGGCGTGAGGCACGGCCCCAGGAAGCTCAGCAACGGTCGACGACTTGCGGTCCGAGGAGTGATTACCACGACGTTGAGTCCGTCGAGTCATGACGGCGTGACGACGGCCCTTGATCGACGTGACGACGGCGCCGTGGTTGTGCCCGACCATGGCGGCCGCGACGAGGGCACATGAAGAAGACGAGAGTGAATCGCTGCTGGAGTGAGGGGTAGAGGCTCGTCGAAGGGGCAAGGCAAGCCCTCGCGAGGGCCTGGGTCGCATTGCAATCTTGAGTTGTTCTTGGATGGAACCCCGTTGAGTCGGATGTTGCAGCTACTAGCAAGATAGGTATTGGCGAACTGCGACAAAGTTGTATCGTGCGCTTGGTCTCTCCCTCTGCGGGTTGATTCGCCTCTTTATTGAAAATCCGAGTTTGAAAATGGATGGGAAGTGATGTTGACAATTTTGGGGGGGGAAGGGGGGGGGGGTGTATGGATGTGATTTGATGTGATATGAGTCCTTGCACTGTCTGACCCGTTGCGCTGCAGAGATAAGAGGAACTCGACGCCGCCAACAACGCCGGCAGGGTATGATGACGAATATGGGCCGAGAAAAGATGGCCACAGAAAGAAAGCAGTCTCGTGAAGGGAGGACAATAAGAATATGTGTCCCACGACCTCTTCAACTGAATCGATTCGGGTATGTGGAGGAGGGTGCTTCTCGCACAGAAAGAGAAAAGCAAGAAAGTCGTTTTGTGATATATTAAAAAAATGAAAATCTGGTCTGGTCAGTGAAACGGAGAAGACACAAAAGGAATCCCCGACCCTAACACCGACAGCAAAGAGAAGCCGACTAGGGGACTCCTTTTTCCGATAGAGAAGAAAAATATCCTCTCCCGGAGTTCTTTTTTCCCCTCTCTTTTGCGCTGCTTGTTTCTCTGATAATATTTCTGGCGGGACTGAAACGTTTCTCTTGTCTTTCTTTTGTCTCTCTTGTCTCTCTCTTTTTTTTTTTTGGCCTGGTCTTTTCTGTTTCTTGTTTTGTTTTCCTTTCAAACAAACCCGGCTGACTACCTTATTCTTTCTTTTCACCGTTGGGTAGCCCGAGTCTTATAGTTCGGGGAGGGAAGGAAAGGGGGGGTAAAGGGCAAGCCGAAGCAGGGCTCTTGGCACGCCGAGGGGGTCCGGCAACGGTGTGGGGGCGGGTTCACTCGTGGATAGCACGCCCCTACTTACCTTTTACCCCCCCCCCCAACTCCAACTCCCGGTGGTGCGTGTGTAGTGTGCTGCCCGGCCACCCGCGGCACCAGCCCTTTTTTGAAGCGTTGTGAACCAGGCCAAAGCACACACGATGGGCACAAGAATAAGTTTCGGATTACGGAATACGAGAACAGAAAATGGAAGATGAAATATTAGTAAGGAAAGTGTACTCTTTCCTTTTGCAGGACAAAGTTTCGCAGCGATCTCATGTACGTACTTCCATCCATTACTCGATCATCATCATCCATCTCTCTCTGTGCTCCCCGTTGACGCACGTATGGTCCAGAGTCCAAAAAAAAAACCGGGATACTCCCCTTTCTGTCCTATCGCAAGAACAAACCAACAACTTTCCCCCCATTCCAGGCTTATCCTTTCCAAGACAGTATTACAGTAAGACATGAGAAAAAAGAAAGAAAATACCCAAAGCCTTCAGGGTGGGATTTTGTGTGGGGGAGTGCGCGCCGACCTAGTTTTCCAAATCGGGAAATCAAATCAATCACGTGGGTGTTCTTTCCCCTCCTCTTTATGCTTTATGCATATGCACGTTGCACATTCGTACAACGCAAAGACCGAGAGTAGCCGGCGTGCGAAAAACGGGGCGGTTTTTGTTTCTAATCTTGCATGCACCCCCTTCCTTTCCCACGGATAGAGATAAGGACTCACATTGGCCAATCAGGCGCGAGGCGCGGTGTCGAGTTTCCGGGGTCTTCTGGAATGTCTTTCCGACACGGATCCAAGTCAATGCTTGATTGCGCCGGGACGGCGAGAGAACAAAAAAATACAGCATCACCTTCAAGCGACCTAGAGGGTTTGAAGAGTCGGCATTTGTCTTTGGTTCCGAAGCAAAAACCCCTACTCCTCCCTAATTCCGCTTTCTGTGTCGTAATACAATACAGTTGGCTAACTAAAGCAAGAAATTGATCGTTTCCTGGTGAGTCGGTGACCATGACATAATCCCGGACAAGCCCACGACTGGGTTGTGCAACCCTGCGCCCCCGATGCGGCCGATCGAGCTGCTGACTGGGCTCAGTGGGCTGTAATATGGGGTCGACCAGACAGGGGATTCAGTGTCATCGAACTCCTTTCCTGTGGTGCCTACCTTACCTGCTAGCTAGCGAGTCGTCTTGGTAATCTTAAATCCGGTAGACACGATGCCCGCTAGCTTACATGGCCCGTCCGCTTGAGCGCCGTTATCGGGTCTCAGCTTCAAGAAAGTCCCCCCCGATTGCTTTCCCACTCGCTCTGGTTGATGTGGCGCTCTTGGCTCTTGGCTCTTGGCTCACTTCGTTTTGCTGCCGTGACACTCGTCATCAGCCCTTTGAATCTGAGCTTATTCAAGTCGAACAAGCTGCGGGATCACGAGACTATTGTTCGCCCCAACCGAGGCGGCTGTATGAACTGTGCTACACGAACGGGATGCAACGGTGTAGAAAGGAGAAAGGGCTAATGGCCGTCATCGTCATGCTTGAGTGTAGCTACATGCAGTCGACCCGATAACACGGAGGTCATGTGGCGGGTAGCGGTTCGTGGTTCGTACCCAGAGGCAGGAAGGGAGAACGTCCACACCCCGACCAAGCCACTGCCGGGAAGGCCGAAAGTCGGAGACCTCAATGACCCCAGCCTAGTAAAGGCTCGCATGGACTCGGCATTGATTAGCCGTTATGGGCCAAGGAGGATAAACTCGTTGGACTGATCCGCCAGTGGCCGTGTGGGCAAATCGTGATAAGCAAGATACACAGCAGATACTGAAAGAACGCCAACGGTTTCCCCGGATCGCAAAGGCTCTCAAGCAATCGCGACGCCCTGAGGCAAGGGGGTCGACTTTTATGAGGTACGCCCATTGTCAAGGTGTGTCGTCTGACTTGGCGACGGGCCCACTGAGGATCCGAAGCGACGTCGGACAGTCTCGACGTACCCTATCGGCCTGCCACGGGCCAAGCCAATCAGGTCCTGCACTCCGCCGTAGGCAATCCCAAACAAAAGCCCGAGTTTGGCTGTGCGGCCGGCTGTTGACATGGAAAAGCGATCTGGTTGATGCGGCCGAGAATCGGCGACTGTTAGCCACATGATTCACGATGAAGAGATTCCCCGTGCCCCCCTCACGACCAGGTACGTAATGGAAAACACCAAGACCGACACTTGCCGAGTTCCGTCAGGCTTATGCATCCACATTGCAACAAACATGGGGAAGAGGACGAGAAAGCGAACCAAGCAATGCGGTGATTGGAATCGAGCATCGCAAAATGACCGAATTCGTGTCATCAAAACGCGACAAGAGTTGAACGCGGCTCGACGAGCAGCAAGTCAAGCAAGCGCCGGAACAAACCACCGGTCGACATGGTCTCGGGAAGAGGGGACCAATCGTGACGAGCAAAGGCGCGCCAGAAATATGAAATCATACTTACGCCATAGAGAAAAGGCGCCAGCAACAGTGAGCGTCGCCACAGTCGTTGAAAACATGTCGCTGCTGCCACGATAACGATCCACTGTGCTTTCCAACCCCAGAGCCATGAAGCTCCAAAAGCTCGTCTTGGCCGCCATTCGAAACCCTTCACGGATCCCACCCTGCATCGCATGGTAATTCTTGGATTTGTGATAAAAATACCATCCGGCTGTGGTGTCGGGCATCTTGTGCGCATGTTCTGCTCGGAATCGAAGCTGTGCCATTTGCCCGCCCTGCATAGCTCCCAGCGTGAAGCCTATGACACCAGATGACACCGAGCCCAGCAGTACGCGGGCTGGTGTTGACATGGCCAGCCTGGGAGAAGGTTCTGACGTGAATGCATCGTGATTGTGTCGCAGAGGGTATGGACGCGTAGCTGGCGAGGGCGTGGCTGCAGTCACGTCTGGCGCAGATGTGCGATCCATGGGAAGGACGAGTTGACGCACGACTGAAACAGGAAAATCAAAGGGAAAAAAAAGAAAGAAGGAAAAGGGGGAATCTGCAGAAGCCTAGGGGGCCAAACTGTTTCGGCTTTCTCGCTCTGCCTTTCCTGTTGCCGTTATCGTGCCCGCAAGTGCGTGGTGTTGTGCGTAATGAAACTCCTTAATCGTGCTTCCGTTCTTTGAGCTTATCGACTTTGCGGGCCACGAGGGACTTATCTGGGGACAAATGACGTGAGGGGGGACAACGGGCATGAGCTTTTCTCGCAGTGTCTAGGCTTGCGAATGCGATTCCTTAGCGGCCATTGGTTGTAATCAACGGGCGAGCAATAATCTTGAATTTTCGCGTGACGGAGACAAAGTTGAACATACCTTTCATCTTGCGTGTGACGGTGGCGGTGGACGAGTGGCCGTGCTGGCGTGCTCAGCCTCCAGTGTGCACACGGTTTCTTTCGCATCAGCTGACTTGAAGCACGTGATGTCGTGACCAGCAGGCACCACTTCAGAAAAAACGTCGCGTTGTCGTTCACGTTGACGTGGAGAGTGAGTGGGCGTTTACAGAAACACGAAAAATTAGGCCACCTCGCCAAGGCAGACTATCTCATTCATCATGGTACAGTGTTCAAAAAGGGCCTTCTCTTCTACACCGCGACTAATCCTGAACAACACAGGCCATGGTGGGCGACGACCACATCTCTGTCCGCTTCAAGCATGGCATTCACACATTCTATCTCTTCGTAGACGCAACGGCACCCATGTCGAAAGTATCCGAAGATCTGATTGAGATTCTGAGGGACCGGTATGCCGGAGGCCTCACCACGGCCATTGCGCCTGCCAAGACCACACCTCTTCCGTCAGAACCGGTACTGGCATACGGCCTGCTGAATGTCCCCAACGATCCCTCGAAGGGATGGAGGAGGCTCAGGACAGGCGATCATGAGGCCGACAGTGCGGCAAAGTGTGGACTCAAAAACAACAGTATTGTGGCATTTACCTTTGTCGCTGACCATGCCGACGACGAGGTGCTGTTTGAGGTGGAGTGGCCCAAGGATGATGGAGAGCTGTACGAGCAGATGGGATGATGAGTGAGCAGACCGTCTGTTCATGGCGACGCGTGATATCTTGTCCGCGGAGGCGCTCTGTGCGTTTGGGATGAGGATGCGCAGCTTACGGCCTCTTCCGAATGAACAATTCCCCCGTCCCCCCTTCCCCTCCTTCCCATGGGGTCCGGTCATCGGCGCACTCGAGACCATTCGCTTATTGAGCTGAGCTTCTGTATCAGGCAGCAAGCCATTCTCCGCCTTGCTCTTCGGGCCGTCGAGTTCTAGACGATACACAGACGGAAGTAACAAGTAGACTGCGGTAAGGCATCGTCGTCCGTGTGGAGGAGAATAGAACGCTTGAAGCCCTGAATCTGTACTGTTTGATAATGGGCCGGCCGAGTTGAGCGGCGTCACACAGCACACGCACTACGACAAAAAAGAAATAAAAAAAATCATTCCAAATAGTCAACGCTTCTATGCCGCATCCGAACAAAGCGAGACACGCCGCGATGCATTCAGTTATACCCTCGGAGAAAGCTGTGGACCTAATTGACATGCTCATATGGCCAGAAATTGTCATTAATTATTGGAACTTGCCAATTAGAGGAATCTGCAGGGCAACCCCAGGATGAAGTAAAGTAGTGGAACCAATTGTGTAAAGAAGAGGGATAAAGCTTCGACCGAAGAGCACGACGGTTTCAACTTCCGGGATGCCGTGCGTGGGGCTTGAGGAGAGGTTGCATTGCGTGCCAGTCAGTCCCATGGCGGCACCGGCCATCTGACGTTGTTGACGTTGACACTTTGACATTCTGACATCTGCGTCCCGGCACCCAAACCAGAACACCCACCCCACCTTCAACAACCCAACCATATTATTACATTTCCAGAATGCGAGCACACATCAGCAAATGGCGCTTGTTGCTGCTCGGCACGAGCCTCGTCGCCGGCGGCGCCGCATCCCCGGCCGCCCAGTCCCCACTCGGCGCCCCCGGATCCGGAACGCAGCGCCAAGTCGATGCCGCCATCCTGGCCGCCCTGGAGAAGCATCCAGATCCCGTCGACGCGCTTCTTGCGTTGCACCCCAAACGTGCCGACGAGCTCGCACAGCCTCACCTGCTGCGCATCATCGACGAAGACACCAAATGGATGGCCGAGGGTGACAAGCTGCGGCTACAGCGCCGGGGCAAGAAATTCGCCGACATTACGGACCATGACGAGATTATCGAAGCGAATGAGATGGGCTCCATGGCTGGGGAAAGCACGTACGTCCAGGGACTGAATATCCTTTAGTGGCCATGTCTGACTGCGCAGAGCCAGACCTGCCACAGCTGTCGTATCAGGGCATCCTCAGACCGTTGATTCATCGCGTCTCCATCAAGAGGCTGCACAGGGACCTGGAGCACCTGACGAGCTACTACACCCGGTATTTCGGAAGTGAGACCGGAGAGCGCAGCGCTGTATGGCTGCATGACCAAATCGCCGAGGTTCGACGGCTCACCCCTGCACAAGCAAGCACCACATCATCATGTTCCTCCTTCGTCCGATAATGGTTTGTGCTAACCTGATTCCGTTGTGATGAAAGATGATCGAGAACTCCCCCTTTCCACACGCACATATCTCGAAACGCAACCGAGTCCATCGGCTTCATCGAAACCCAGGCAGACGCCCCCTTGACCAAGTGGGCGTCGGAACTGGCAAACGAGTACCTGTCCATCCCAGCCAACATCTACAAATTCCCGGAGTAAGCTGTTCGGCTTTCCCTCCACTCCATGACCATGGCCGCGGGGGCTCATCTCTACAAGTGGAAACAACATGTCAAGCTGACGAGAAAATGCCAGCGACGCCGGGTCCGATTCCATGTCCTTTACCTGCCTGGGCTATCCCGCCGCGTTTGCCTTCGAGGGGAATCCCTCCTTCGGCGGCTTCCCTGGCGAGTTCGACCCCTATGTTCACACGGAGTGGGACACGTGGCACATCAACGACAAGACGGGGACGTTTTTGTTTGAGGTAAGAAAAAAAAAAATGCAGTAACAAGAAAAGGAGGAAGGGAAAACACAAAAACATTTTCGACTGACTGTGTTGAACAAATGCAGCACATGGCCCCGATTTTCCGAGCTTGCCATTGCGTTTGTTGTTGAGCAGGCAGGCTGGGATAACAAGTGGTGATGAAGAAAGCAAGAACCGACGTGGTGTGCGGGGTGTTTTCCATTTACCTTTTTTCTTTCTAGAAACATTGAGAGGAACCATTGTCAACGACTTTTCGGGATTGGGCCAGTCCCAGTGACCAACAGTCGTCTCTATCGGGTCTAAGGGGTCAGGTAATAATGGCAAATTTTATGACAATCCCCATCTTGAGATGTTGTTAAAAGGAAACACTTTTGATTCAAAGTCCACGGCGCATTTTCTCTTCCCTTTTTTGACTGTTCGTAACAAACACGCAGATCTGAGTAAGACGTCGGCGAATCCTGCAAAAACTGACTTCCCAACAATGAAACCTCTCACATGATTGTGTCACTAGATCTGTTGCTTATGACCCTCAGCCTGAGTATCATGCTTAGTCTCGCTAGCCTTGTCAGAGACGGCATCCTTCGCGGCGGACACTCTAACGACAGAGTTAGTAAGTCGCAGAAACAACACTCCAGAAGCAAAAAAAGCAGAGAGGAGAAGAAAAAGACAAGAAACAGAAAAAGGGAAAGGGGGGGGGGGGGGTTGTTTCGTACCGCTCGCCGGCTGGGGCATTCGAGTCCTTGGCCGTCTGCTTGTTGGCCTCCTTGGAACCGCCCGAGGTGGCCTTCTGAGCCTGCTCAGAGACGTAGTTGGCGCCCTGCTTGATGGAATCCATGACTGGCAGACGTAGAATTTGGTTCTGATTCTTCTTTTCCCTTCTGACTGGAATAGATGCTCTTGGATGGTGGAGTGCGGTGCGGGAAAAGGGAAGCGTACATAATATATAAAAGGCCAAGGAAAACAGACCGAAAAAATGCCTCACATTGTCACCCCCGATGATTAAAATGCTGGGTCAGCGTGACGCAAGGACAAATGGCAGAGCTATTGCTTTCGTTTCCCTCCCTCTCCTTTCGTTGGACCCCGTTGGGAGGGGGGAGAGGGCGCCTTTCGATTCGCTCGCCCGGTTTTCTTTTATGGTGTAACGGGGGGGGATGGCGCATGGGATTGTGTCATTGTGATGTCGGCATCGGTTTGGGCCCGACGGCTCCGTGCTACGTGCCCTCTTCTTTTCTTCCTTGTTTGCGGTCGTCGCTGTAGGGTGTCGAAGATTGGGGATGGAATGTTGGCTTTGTTTGGAGTGAGGGATAACATACCAACTTCCTACCTAGGTAGGTAGTAGATATCTCTAGGGTGCTAGCTAGTAGCTAGCACAAATGTCACAGTCAGGGAGCAAATGAACTGCCGTTTGTGAGTGATACAGGCTGGACGGCAGGATTACATGGTCTATTTCTGGTGTCCGGCTCTCACCAGGCAGAGAGGCCTCTATGTTCGTTTTTACCCCGAGCATACAACGGATCTACTGCAAGTCCCCCGTCCCGTCCATCATCTATTCACACCCAAAAAGGAAAAACCACCAACAAACTCCATCTCACACAGCTCCCCCAATAAACTGCAACAGACCCTGCGTCCCCGGCTCAACACTCTCCCCAGCCTTCTCTCCGCCCTTATAAACCACAAAGGTAGGCGTCCTCGTCACACCTGCCTCCTCAGCCAATCCCGCCAACGCATCCACATCCACCTTGGCGAACAGAATGCCGTCGTGATCCCCGCGATTCGCCTGCCTGTTTTTTCCCTTCTTTTTAGCCCCCGCTGTGCATATCCAACCTTATGCTGAGGTCTCCTCACACGCCGAGAAAAGGGGACAGGAGGGCAGGGGCGGGGATGGATGGTTCGTACTCTACAAAGATGGGAGCCAGGGCTTTGGACGCCTCGCATTGTGTGGCGAAGAAGTCGACTATGACGGTTTTGTGCTCGGCGAGGGTTTGGCGGAAGGCCTGATCTCTGCGGGAGGATAGTTAGTGCTGTTCATTTCTCTTGTTTTCATGCCGTGTTTGTTTTTATTTGTTGTTGTTGTTGTTGTTGTTGTTACGGGGGAGCGGGGACCTTACGATTGGATGTTGTGGACTGGCATTTTTGATGCTTGGTGGTTCGAGGACGATGAATGTATGCTTGGCTTCTTTTGCATGGACTGCCGTTGAAAGACGGAAGAGGGTGTGTTTATTTTGGCTTTCTGGAGGCGGAATGCAGCGGGTTGTTGCGGGTTCCGAAGGTAGCACGGATCGTTCTTAAAAGATGGGTGGGTGGTCCATGACGTTTTGATGGCATCACCGTTCAGTTCGACTTCCCCCCCACATGAGAGAGGGTACATCCGGGTACCTTGTTTGAACTCATGGTTCTGGAAAGTACAGCATTAGAGAGCTCCGTTTATGTGCTGTGTTGCTTGGTTTTTATTTTTCATTTGATTTTATTTCTGTATAAGGCCTTAATGATGTGACTCTGAAGCAGTTACTCAAAAGTGCACACGTAGTCTACACTTACCAAGGTGCAAAATCCCGGCAAGTATGAAGAAAAACAAAGCAAAAGAAACCGAGAGAAACACCCGATCCCTTCCTCTTTCCACGCAAGATATTACAAAAAGCTACCCTCAACGCCTCACGCCTCACTTCTTCACCTCGGCCTGTCTCGCAATGTTATCCTTTTCAAAATACTTGACCCCCTCCATGCCAAGCCACCCGGGCATATTGTCGGCCTGCCACTTCCTGACGGCAAACCAGACCCCCTCGTGGCTCAGGTCCTTGCCGCTGTTCTGGTCCTTGTGGCAGGTGACGCGCAAAAAGTCGCCACGCAGGCTCTCGGGCTCCAGACTCAGCGTCACAAGCGACTTGAGCGTCACCGTCTTGGGCAGCAGCCGAAAGGTCCACTTCTGCTCGCTCTTGAACTGCAGCACCTCGTCGTCGCTCCGGACCACCTCATAGCCGGCGTTCTCGCTCGCGCTGAACAGCTTGGGCAGGGCGAACCACTGACCGGCGACCTTGTACCGGTTGTCGGCGTAGCCAAAGGGGTCGTCGTAGACGCAGTCGGGCGTGTAGCGCTTCACACGGTCGACCGACGGCTTGCACGAGTAGAGGGCGAGGATGTCGTCGAGGAGGGCTTGGCGGGGCGGAGGGAGGGGGAGGGAGGCGGACGGGTTGGGCGTGAAGTCTGAGGATGAGGAGGAGGCGGCAGTGGAGGAGGAAGTCGTCTGCTTCTCCGGTTGGGAGGCGGGGCTTGTGGTGGACATTCTGCGTGATTGTGCGAGTGCTGGCGGTGTATTCTGGCGAAGTATTCGTGCTGCTGACAGCATTTTACTTGGCGGGGCATGTATTGATGGGAGAGACGGGCGGAAAGCCGGGGAAACGGGTGTCTATATCCATCTGTCGTGCGGTGTTTGTGTCCAAGTCGTGTCGTCATACACCACCCGCGGGCAGTTCTGCCTCTGGCATGTAGCCTGCCCTGGGCACATACGAGGAGATGAAACAAGACCATTCTGTTCTGTCTCGTCTCGCATTATTTCTGACCGACCAAATAAGAGGAAACAGGAAATAGGAAATACAAAGAAATGGACAACTGCCCATCATAAGGCGGGACGTATCAAAACTCACGCCCAAAAATCCCCCTGCAAAACCACAGACGAAGCAGCCCAAACCTGAGATAGGAAGCAAACAGTCCAAGCGCAGCGGGAATGGGCGGATATAAAAAGCAGAGACATGTCACTGATGTCATCTCGCACGGGTATATAAGGGCTAATTAGGTTCGCAACATGAAACGTGGTGTGTACCCGTCCGTTTTTCGTGCGATATGTCAGCATCGCCAAATTCCACCCCACCGAATCTACTGTATTCCCCCGCGCCAAAATCCGTCCTAAGAAGAACAAAAAACAAATCGGGTGGAAAAGAAGTCGGCCGCGCGGCCGCCAACCGCCGCCGAGATTTAATATGCTTTTGCCTTGGCGCATTAACAAACTTGCACACCGATTTAGTCATCTCTTTCCCCCCCCCCCCCCTTCCTGCCTGCCCTGTCGGTCACAGCCTAACAGGGGGTAGGGAGAAACAACCCGGCTCCGACGGAGGCGCTAAGGAAAGCAAAGAAGAGGAAAAAGGGGAAAAAGGGGGAAAAGAAAATAAAGGCAGCCGCATACGGGCCTACGATATGGGGGCTTTTTTCCCTTCCAGTACACATGAGTGACGACCATGCCCACCCTGTCTCTCTGTGTTTCTGGTTCAACGTATCCCCCCTTCCCGCACACTGGTATTAATACGTAGAGCGAGGTCTGACGATTTTCATGTTTTATATATAACTCGTCATGGGGGTTCCTCTTTGTGTATTGTTTTGTATTTATATTTCTGGCCGTTACACACACCGAAAAAACCACATGCCGAAAAAACAAGGCTAAAAACTCGCTCGTCTTCTATATCCTCGTATGCCGTCCGTGAATTCCATGCTACGCCCAGTGTGGATGGAAAATGATGAAGAAGATGCCATAAAACCATTCCCGCTTTGCGCCGAGCGAAACCAATCTCGCGAGCCCCGATACACAAGAAAAAGTCCCGCAGAAAAGAAGAAAGAAAAAAGCGAATGATGGATGTCCCAAAAATTAAACAAGTCTAAGAAAAAAAAAAGAAAGAAAAGAAGAAAAAAGAGAGGGAAGGATGCGGCTCAACGGCCGAAAAAGACCGGCCCAGAGTCCAAATTCGGTCTCTTCGTCGAGCCCAGGCATTCATAATGGTCCCATGCAGATGGCAGAGTAAAGAGCGCCTCGTGCTCCAAGCTGTCATGGTGCATCAAGTCCGTCCAAGCCTGACCAAGCAGACCCGTTGGTGGGACAGAGCAGTAGCAGCGGTCCGCTGTCGCAGCAAAGAGGCTCGAGTCCGTGGCCACCACCGCGTCGCCCCAATCCACACCGGGCGACTGTTGAGGAAACCCCGCGGCGACAGATTCCCAGGGCGAGAACAATGGGTACTCTGGTATCGAGGCTGCGTCGTCGTCTGTCCGCGGCGTGTAGACCGGACTGTATATCGGAGCATAACTGCTTGAACATCGGTTAGCCCACTTGCGCCACACATACACACACACACACACACACGTATGAGCATGTTGCACAGGCCCACACACCTCGAGAAAGCAGTGTTGAAAGACGATGAGAACGCCCCGTCAAATAAATGCGCATCAGAGTCAAATCCATTTCCCGTAATGGCAGCGTCCGGCCCGTGGTGCCAGTAGTTCGGAACAGGCGGCGGCGGCGGCGGCGCAGTCACCGCGTGCGAGTTCTGATGCTGCGAGCGCGGCAGAGAATCTGATCTCCATGGTTGGCTGTCCGTGGAATTCTCGATAGAGTACATGTCCGTCTTCTCGCCAAAGGACTGCGGCAACAGGGCCGTGGAAACCATGATGGAGCCCTGCCATGTTTTGACGGACACGAATTCGCCGTCCATGGCCAAGAGCCGGGTGTATACTCTGGTGTTTGTGTTTGCGTGTGGGATAAACTCTGTCTTGTCCTCTTTTTCCTTCGCCCGAGTTGTCGTGTGGGAAGCTGTAAGGAGGGACGATATACTAGGTATATACGTAAGAGGACGCGGGGAAGGAGAAATAGTTTGATGTGGTTTCCGTCACTCTCGTTCCTTTTTGCTGGTTATCAAGCCAACTCGGTTATTAGATTTTGTCTTTTATTCCCGGCCACTGGCACGATTCGTGTGAGACAACTCACAAATGGTGCTTTACTTTTCGTCAGCGTGCCGGCGAGAATGATAAGCACACACACATCACCGCATCTTGCCGCAAGGGGAACAGCTCCTCTTCCGGGGTATTTCGGGGCCTTGGCTGCCACAAAGGCGCGGCCAAATGAGAGGGAGGATGGATGGAATCAATGCGTCGGAAAAAGAGAGGGGCTTCGGAACGATGGAATGTGCCACCAGCCTTGAAGGCCCTTAGGAAAAGGGCTAGGTGACTACTAGGTGCCTAGCTACATAGCAGGCCAGATTCCCAGGCGGGCTAGAAATTGCCGCAATGTCGAGAACCTGTGTTGTGAAGTACCGAGTCGCATCACAACCAGTCCGCCGTATACAAATAAATGGATGGCCTGTCCAGTGCCGTGCCCACAGTCATCCACGTTTCGCATTAGTCAAAACACGCCCAGGTCAGCTCGATGCAACGTGATAAGAGCGCCAGAGGGGAAAAGAAGGAAGGGAGAGAAAAAGAAGACGCAAAGAAAGAGGGCCTACAGCATGCCACAGGTTGATGATGCAAGACTAGGATGCGGTATGCGTGTGGATGGGAAACCAAAAACGGGCGCGATTCATTGCGCGCTACAGCCTGCCGGCCGGGCTGTTCAGGAGCCCAACATATGACATTATTAATCATGGCACGTGCTCTCGGCCGACGCAGCATTCGACAGGGGCTGCGGGCTACCAGCTGCAGGCTAGTACGCTAGGCTACCTACCTACCTACCTGCGCGCCCCCCTGCCCTGGTGACAACTCGTGACTCGTATCGTGACAGTTACCAGATGTATAACAATCGTGGTGACAGATATAATTTAGGGGAGTCTTGTAATAATTAATAGATTTAATATAATATTTACTAGTAACTATGTATATTAATTTAATAGTAGCAGGCTTATAAGTTATATATAGAATAAGAAAGCATTGTATTTCTTATAATACTTTAAAGTAAGGTTATTATTTATAATTTAATTTTTCTTGTTATAGTAGTGTAGGAAGTATAGCTAGTTAGTATGCTAGTATAGTTAGCCTTATAATGCGAAAAAAGAATTACACTATTTAGTAGCTCTTATAATAATAGTAATATATTATAAAGAGTAGTCTTATATATTAAAAATTAATTATATTAGTTATTATTAGCAAGATTTATAAGATATAGCTTGCTATTACTATAGTCTTCTAGTAACTATTAGAGGATAAAATTAACATAAGCAGGTTATAGTCTTAAGAGCCTATAATTATTATAAAAATAACATGCTAATTCTAATTTATATTAGCATAAATATAGTTATAGTCTTAAGCACTAATATTTATTATAAAAATAATAGTTACGTAACTATATATTACTATTATTACTATAATTTTATAATCGCTATTTTATTACTATTTTTCTTACTTATATTATTACGTATTCTAATAATTACTATATCTTAATAGTGTTATAATTAGCAACACTTAAACTAATTTGCATACCCTTATTAAGACTTTTATTAAGATAGCGCAACCTAGAAAAACCTATTTAATATAATTTGCATTTGTTATGCTATTTAATCTAGTGTTATAGCTTAATTAATAGCTTAATCACGTAAATAATAGCTATGTAGCAAATTTTTTAGCTATATATAATTATTATACCTCTTGTTATACCTATAAAGTTAATATTTATCAAAAGTAAAGCTTAGAAATTAATGTTTTATTATTAAGTTTAGTATTAAAAAATAGGTAAGTTTGCTGTTAATATCAACGCAACGGGTCGGGTCAACGTGAACCCGGCGGATCCTAATTGGCCGCATCCGAGCTCGCCTCGGATAGGTAGCTAGTGCGCTAGTCACATAACCCATAACTTTGCGCGTTACAAAAACCACTAAAAGGCCTCCTACTTAGCTAGCTAAATAGTAATATTAATAACATTAACCAGAATCCTAGTACTTCCTTTTGCGCGCGTATTACTTATTATTTCTTATACCTTTATTATTAATTTGCCTGTGTATAAATTAACACTAATTAGTAGTAATTACACCACAGATTAGCTAGATTCATATATCCTATAGAACGCTAGTTTCCGCTTATAGTAGCTGATTTTTTACGAAATTAGTAAAGTTAATCTTACTAAACAAAGGAAGTAACATAAAAGAGATAATTCTATAATTATAAATAGATTTAATCCATCCCCTTTAGGGAAGCTCTTTAGGGTCTATTTACAGAGCTGTTTTGTGCTAAGAAAGGAAACTTACTATAGCACTATACCGCTTGCTTTAATAAGTATAATTTTTCCTCTTTCTAGCCTTAAATGCCTATTAAAGGAATTATCAAATCTCTTGTTTATTATAAGATTTATTAAGCCCTTAATTTAATTAAATCTATTAGTCTAGACTAATAACTGCCACGGATTTCCACCCTTTTACCTATTCTCTTCACCACTAAATATAACACATATCTATAGGTAAACAAAGCCCCTAATCTGTTAATCTTAATAATAAGATCCTAAAGCTCCCTTAGATTCTATTAACACACAAAAGAGTAATTATAGCAGACTAGCACAAGCTTAACTTATTAGATTTTAATCTTAGCAAGGCTATAAGTGCTAAAATATATAGCTAAATCGCTTTCTTTATTATAGAAGCTAAGACTAAAGACCTCTCTAGTAAGCTTCTTTAGTAGAAGCTTAGAGACTAATTTATAAACTAGACTAAAGAAGCCTTTAAACATAGGAATACTAAAGTTATTCGCGTTTTTTATAACTTCCTACAAAAACGTAATATTTACTTCCTGTTAGACTAATTATCTATTACTAGTAAGCTTATAACAGTAATATAAGCTAAGACTAGACTAAAGGATCCTAATAGAGAATTATTACATCCCTTATAATTAAGATTATATTCTCTAGCAAGTAGGCATAGTAACTATTATCCCTCTTACTATAGCACCCTATATTAATAGCTTTAGAAATTACCTTCCTAAATATAGTAAAGAGTAGCACTAAAGAATTATCTATATCTTTACCTTATAAGGAATTCCCCCTTTCCTTTGTTTACTTTAACTATCTTCCCTATAGCATAACCTAGGAATTAGTAGGGTTATAGGGGACCCCCCTAAACACCCTATAAGATTAGGCTCCTTAAATCCCTATAATACTAGCTAGTAGTATTAAATCCTATAATAGGTTATAACCTTATAGCTAACTATAAGCTCTTACAGAATCTAGAAGATTACTATTACTAGGGGAGTTAACTTAACCCTTAGCAGGGACTAAGTAACATTTCCCTTACTCCTCCTAGCCCTACTAGGAGCTTCTATAGACTAAACTAACCTCCTACTATAGTTAATATAGCAGATTAGTAGAGACATTTATATGCTATAGGAGTGGTACCTTATAGGCCTCCTTAAGGCTTAGGGTAAGAGCTAACGTAATAGTTAGCTCCCCTAGGCCTTCCTAACTTTAATAGGAGATCTTATAAGCCTACTTAATAACAGCCCTAAGGGTTAGTTCTAGACCTAGG
>SRQA01000360.1:0-24860 GCA_018360365.1 Claviceps citrina | reverse complement strand
CCCAGGTCCTCGATGGAGAAGACGCCCTCGAATGAAAAGGGCCAAATAACACCACCGGGGTTTTTGTCCATTACAGTGGCAGGTGGCAGGCGGCAGGCAAGGAAACGAGAAGTGGCAAAAACGAAAGAAGGAAGGATAAGGAGAGAACAAGGAGGAGAAGAAGGAGAAGAGGAAGAAGAAGAAAAAGAAGTAAAAAAGCACACAAAGGAGACACAAAAGCTAACATGCGCCTTCCCAAAAAAAAAAAAAAAAAAAACAGCCTCCAAAAGACGTGCCAGAAGAAATGCATCCCCACCGACTACCGCGAAGGAGAACTCAACAAGGGCGAGTCGGTCTGCCTCGACCGCTGCACCGCCAAGTTCCTCGACACGTCGATGAAGGTCAGTGAAATCATGCAGCAGCAGGGGCAGGCCATGGGCGCAGGAGGAGCCTCTGCTTCCGGAGGCGGTGGTGGTTTGTTCTGAAGCGAGAGGGGCGCCTTTCCCGTCTGCTTTGTCTTGCGATGGTGTTTTCTTGTGATGGGGTCTTTATTGGTGCGGACGGATGAGGTGCAGTTCGTCAGGAGAGGGGGCTGCTTTGTATGTACGAATATAGATGTTCTGCCAGTGTACAACTACTAGACGAATGTATCCAAAGTTATCATGATTGGAGAGGCGTCTCTCTTCTGTGCCTCTGGTAAAGTAAAACGCCAACGACAGCCATATGGTATCTGGCCTGAATTCATATTGGAAGGAGTAAATGGAGAATATAAAACAAGAAAAAGAGGTGGAGATGAACGCGCACCATTCTGCGATGTGAGACAAACCAAAACATGCGACCAAGATCTATCTGTTTACACCGCGCTCTCATGCAATCCGCTCATGCTGCCAGTATCATGCATCAAAATGGGAGAAAAAAAAAAAAAACAATCATACGACATCATGTCTCACGCGTAATGTTGGGCCCTGTTCCCACACCCGTCAACGTTCGGACAAGCCAATGTGGCCAACTCTCCGTCTCCAACGTCACCTTGAGCTCTGCCGCTCTCCTCTCCACATCATCTACCTGCCTCTCGAAACTTTGAATGCCTTCTTCGACATCATGCACCTTCTGGACCAGGCCGTTAGTTTCGTAATCGAGCCGCGCGACGAGGACCTCGATTTCCTTGACGCTTTCAGTCAGGCTTGCCCGTTGCTTGCTAAGAAGCTCGTCTGAATCGTATCCCAGTCGCTGGCGTACCTCGCTGAGCTGATGATAAAGGCCTTGAAGCTCAGTCTTGTCCCGGCCGTATCGATCGTTCAGGAATTCCACGGTCCCGACCTTGTCTCGCACCCAAGGCCCAACACTGCTGACGATTTCCTCGATCAAGTGGTTCAGATGACTTGCTGCTCCGGCATGAGCCTCCATGCATGCAAGGCAGTCTGCTGGTTCCGTGATGTCAATGACTTCTTCCCACGTAAGGATGGCTTCTTCCGCATCGCCGAACGACATTCGACGTGGCCACCGCATCTCGTTTGTGACGTGTTCAAGGCCGAGTTCGGCGGTCCCGCAACTACGCCGTCGAGCTACAGCAAGGGCCCTGCTGCCCGACCTGGTCTCCTTCTCGGGCAACGGGCCGCAGAGATGACCGTCGTCAGCGGCAGACGGCCCTGTGGATGAGTCTTTGTGGCTTGTACCCCTGCGATTTTCGGAGCCGATGCGACTCATGCTGTTGCTTTCGGATTCTAGGTTGGCCAAGAGCTCATCGCAAACCTTTCCGCCTGGCCTCAAATCCTGCGCCGATTCACCAGAACGCTGTGCCTCGATATTGTGTCCTGGGAGGACGTCTTCGTTTCGTTTCATAGCTGCATGATATTCCTCTGGCTTGTTCTTCCTTGCAAAGGCCCGTCCGACCGTGGTCGGACTCGAGACCATGGCCACATTCTGGGCGACCGATGAAGTGGAGGTACTGGTATTTCCAGTGTCGGAGAAATCTTCTTTGACAGGTACTGATAGCTTGCTCATATGCCCCCTTCGACTACCGCCAACGGCATCTTTTATGCGACCGAGGCCGGAGCGGGCGTCGCTCATTTTGCCTGTGACACTTTTGAGGACTCCCTTTCGAGGGGCATCCCTATCACCAGAGGTATCAGCAGTATTGTTGACGGAGCCAGCAGGAACGGCAGAGTACGGTTCAGCAGAGCCGACATCCTGACTCCTTGCGTCCAGTTCCCCATCCAATCCAAGAGAGTGCGCGCGTTTCGATGTGTGACTGGCATGCTCATGTCTGCCGAGGAGCATGCTACCTAGATCCTGAACGCCGCCGAACTCATCATTGCCAGTCCGGCGAGCCTTGCCATGCCAAAGCCACCTAGGACGATCGCCGTAGGCCAAACTGACGAACCTGTCAATATCGAGAGTTTCTATATCCGCAAGGCCGCCCTTGTCTTTGCCAGAAACCATGTCCATGACGATTTCTCCCCTCTTGCCACCAATTTCACTTACGGTAGACTTGACGGCCTTTTGTACACCCCATCCTTCACCCGCAGCCGCCCTGGCTGTGGCGGTGTGAAGTCTGAAAACGGTTTGTCGGTCGAGCCGCCTCGTCTTTTCCAACTTCTGTTGCTTCTGAAAGTAGGCAACACCTCGCTTGGTAGCCCCAATCTCGAAGACGTCCTTGGACACAGGTGCCCCAAACCAATGCAGCCGGTTTCTCGCCCCCATCAACATGCCCAGCAAGGCAGATGCGGTAGAAGGACCCAGAATGCCGTCGGTGGGCTCAAAGTTGTAGTGTTCAACTCCAACCTCAGCCCACCAGTTGCCAATTGCTCTTTCGGTAACGTCGCATAATAGTCCATCAATGTACTGATAGTCTAGCTTATCAAACATGTACAGCGCAACCTGGCAAAGCTTGATGAGCTCGATGACAGATTGCATTATGGAGATACCATCGCTGATTCTGTAGAGCTGGTGAAACTTGGCCTGCGTCGCTTCGGTGGGCTCTGTGAGTGCCAAACCGGAGCGGCCAGAGCATCCCAGTCGTTTGAGATCTTCGTTGATGATGAATAGCTGTCTGTTTTTGCGCACGTCTCCGTCAGGAACCGCAATCACTGTCAGTGCTGATGGAAAGCTGTTCAAGTTTGTGATCATCAACTCGCCGAGTTCTGTGTGCTTTGGTCGGGCGTTGTGCTGGCTGGCGGTGTTGAAGTACAACCAAAGTCTTGCAGACCAATAAGCTTGATCCTCAGGAATAGCCAAAACCCCAACTACAATGCTATGCTTCTCGTCTCCAGTATACGTCGTGACAACGATAATGGGTGACCGTCGGGAGCAAGCCCATTGCTCAACCATGTACAACTCGTAACCAGTGAGCACACACCGCCGCTCAACGACGTTCACGCAAGGATCTTCTTCGAGAAATCTAGGGATTGCCTATGTGTTAGCATGCTTTTGCTTTTGTTTGAATAAGGACAACAGAGGCTGGGAAAGGTTTACCGGAATGTTAGGGGATCAGGAAGAACCAGACACCGTTGGGAAGATTGGAAAGAAGAAACTGTGGCAGACGAGCCGTCCCGCCGGCGGGCTTGGTCTTTAGCATCCGCACCTTCCATGGTTGCATCCCGCGGAGTCCGCGTGGGTTTGCCCCTGTAAGGAAGACGGACGAGGTCATCGTCTCGCTTGAACCGATCTCCCTCTTGGGACAAGGGCATAAAACTCATGGGTGATGTCATTTGGTGAGAGAGCACCGAGGCTGGCCGCTAGGGCGTTACCGACGTGCGGCGGTCAGACAGTCGACATTTGGCAAGCTCCACGGCGTGTTCAGGGAGCGGCTCAAACGAAGATGAAGGCTGAAATTAGCACCGATGGTGTTGAGAGGCATGTGAATGCAACTGCCCACATGCCAGAGGCAGGAGTGAGACTGTGCGATGGAAGGTCTGGCAGGGTCTGGCAGGGTTGGCAGGGTTGGCAGCCCATTCGGTGCGAGTGGTGGCGGTGGGCTTGCAGTGGGGCTGTGCAGGGCGGCACTTGCCGGCAGCACCAGCACCGTCAAAGTCCGACTCAAGACTCAAGAGAGCGGCGATAGTGGAGCACATCGGTTGATGCAACCAGCCGGTCGCAGCCAGCCGGTCACCGCGACCCGTCGACCGACACTGGACAGTGAATGTCCGCAGAAAGGAGGGAATGTGAACAGGGGAACACAACTTGGAAAGAGAAAGAGTCCAGCTTGGAAAGAGTCCAACTTGTCTCTGCGGCCGTCCACGCCAACGGACCAGCACACCCCTCTCCAAACGCTGCTCCCCCGTTCCTCGCCGTCGTTGGCCGCCAGCCAACCTGTCAAGACAGCATCATCTATCGATAAGCACCACCTCCGAATCACCACCAAGCTGGAGGCGTGGCCGCTGGTGAACCCGAGTCACGACCCTCCGCATCTCTTCCTCTGCGAATCTGTGCTACGACGACACAAAGCTCCGAGATCTGCCGTCCTCACAGAGGTTTGAACCCTGCATGAGCAGAACCGCCGACCTTGAAGGTCCCCAAAGCAGAGCTCAGCCCGGAAACTTGCACGCGACGGCAGTCATGGCCGGGGCGGAGGATGACATGCCCTTGTCGCCGTTTGGGCCATTGCTGGCGGAAGTCGCCCGCATGCGAAAGTCGAACCTCAGTGCGGCCATTCAAGATGTCGACGCCATCATTGATTTGCTCACGGCCGCACGGGAGCAAGTAGCTGGTGGTACGGGGAAATTCCCTGCCCCCTTCGAGCCCACCTCTCCCTCATTCCCAATTTTGATGGTGCACAAGATGAAAACGATTGGCTGACCCTTTGGATGCCAGATGGTGATGCCCACAAGATAAGCATGGCCATGACAACATTGCAAAACCCGGTGAGGGGCCGCCTGGAAGCCATAACGGACGATCTCAAGAATGTGACCAAAGCGCAGAGGAATTACGGCAAAGCGTTGGACAGAGTGAGTGCTTGTCGTCTAAAAAATTGCTGCTGCTGATCTCTTGCCATCAAACAAGCACACCAGTACTTTTGTTGCTCACTAATTCTCCGTCGGTAGGCCCTCCCACTCCGCGAGCTACCCATGGAGACCGATGCCATGGCCGATCATCCCGTGCTCATCAACCGAGCGATAGCGATGCACCTCCTCCGGGAAGGCGAGTTTTCCGTAGCAGCTACATTCATGTGCGAGGAACGAGAACAGCGCGAACAGAAGCAGGCATCGTCGCTCGCCAGCCACAGACCCTCCAGACTCGACCAAGACGGCGACGACGAGATGGACAGATACGACGACGACGACGAGGAGGAAGCAGAGCAGAGTGACCAAGATATGCAGCAGGGACTGCATTCAGAAGACCTGCAAGACAAGTTCTCGGAAATGTACCACATCCTTGCCGAGCTGCAAGAGCACAACCTTGTGCCGGCCCTGGAATGGGCCCGCATCAACAACCGCAAACTCGAAGCCAAAGGCAGCAACCTCGAATTCGAACTCAGCAAACTCCAGTTCGTATGGCTCTTCAAGGGACCATCCGTCAACGGCCTCCCAGACGACCAAAACAACGGCCGAATGGGGGCCCTGTCCTACGCCCGCCAGCACTTTGCCCGCTTCCAATCCCGCCACATCCATGAGATCCAACAGCTGTCCTGCGCCATGGTCTTCGCCTCCAACCTGGAAGAGTCGCCGTATCGCCACATCTTCGAAATCGACTCGGCCTTTGAAGACGTGTCCGCCTCCTTCACCCGAGACTTCTGTTCCCTCCTCGGCCTGTCCGCCGAATCGCCCCTCTACGTGGCCGTCACGGCCGGCGCCATCGCCCTCCCCCGCCTCATCAAGTACACCACGTACATGAAGGAGAAGAAGACGGAATGGACCAGTGAAAACGAATTGGCGTTCGAGACACCCCTCCCCACCTCCATGATCTACCACCCCATCTTCGTCTGTCCCGTCAGCAAGGAACAGACCACGGAGCAGAACCCGCCGATGATGCTCCCCTGCGGACACGTCATCTGCCGAGACAGCCTGCACAATATTGCCGCTAAGGGGGCCCGCTATAAGTGTCCCTACTGTCCGACTGAGGGTCACTTGCGCGATGCTATCAAGATTACTTTGTAGGACATGTGATTGGACTGACGACATGGACATGCTATAATGCGGTTTTTTCTTTTTTTTTTCTTTTTTCTTATAGGGGACAGGAACAAGGTCAATCCAGCGTCTTCCATACTTGCACACTTTGTTTAGGTTCAAAGTTTGCAAGCTTTCTCTCTTTCTTCTTTTCTTTTCTTTTCTTTTCTTTTCTAATTTTCTCTGCAGCGTTAATGAGTGTCTTTTTGGCCCCTCCTTGAGCAGTCTTATTAGCACAGGTCGATATGGTAGCCTACAGCGGGGATCTATTGGATTTTTACGTCACTTGGTCTATCTCCTTATTTTTTTTTTCTGTCTTATCCTTTGCCTAGAGCGTCTACTCTTTTGCTGCTTGGTCGCTCGCGTTCCTACGACATGCGTTTCCGTAGTCTTGCTTGTCTTCTTCTCCGTCCATTCCATTGTTCGGGGGTTGGGGTTTGAAGGTTGAAGGAGGGTGGTGTTGTCTGGCGTTGGGGCCTGTTTCGCATCCCCTTCTCTCCTCGCTCTGTGGATGCAAATCGGAACGAACTGGCGGACCAGGTGGGCCATACTGAGGAGCTAGGTACGCTTTCCCATGATGAAACAAAAATGAAGAAGAAAAGAATTCACGACCTGGTCTGGCTGAACCGCACTGTGCCAATATCTCCAAGATCATGAATAAGCAACGCGTGGGTCTTTGGCAAAGTGTATAAAAGTTTTTTGACGTCTGAGAACATGAAGCAATAAATGACAGTGTCAAGGAAAAAGAGTGTGGCCGTAGGGGCCCGTAGCCATGACCCTTGCTGCTATCCTGCTGAAAAGAGAAAAAAAAAAAACCAAATTCAACCCAAACGACGCCTCAACTCTTCCTCCTTATCCGGGCGGGTTGAGCTCATCATGCATTTGTATGCGAGGCGGTCGTGGCGGTCGTCTCGGCCCTGAAGGACGGGTCAATCAATCCCTTTCTCGACCTTCTCTCCCTGTCTAGACAGTGCAGGGTCTTTCACATCCCCAACTTCAGCCTTTGATCGACTGTGGTGACTGCAGTCAACAAACGTCTCTGGGTGATGGTGACTGAGCGTAGACAATGACGAATGGTTTTGTGTCTCTCAGAGTATTCCCACCACCAGGACCGGGCGCCTATCCAAAGCACGCTTACATCTACCCTTGGCTCCGCCAGCAATCCGTGGAAACCGGCAGAACGGACAACGGGGTTCCCAAGGGTAAAAGTGGGGGGGGGGGGATATCTTGTTCTTGCTTTTAGAATCTTCATAAGCTCGTATCTTTGTACACACCAGTAAAGGCAACTTCGTCCTTTCGGTTTCCATCATGGGCTTCTTTGTCTCGTTGTGGCAAAGAGCGGGTGCTCCATGGGTTGTTGCGTTGGAGGAGGCGGCTTAGTCGATCGTCATACGACTGGAAATCTGGGGCTTAACATCGTGCATGCTGATCGAGGTTGCATCTGGCTTTTCCTCAATCTTGCGTGAAGCCAAAAGATGAGGTTTCAAGCCCTTCCCAAAGTTGTTCGTACAAATGATGGCGTTGACGATGGTGAGAACAATCAGCATTATGGTGATGACGGCAAAGGCGGACAGCGACTTGCGAACGGCATAATAGGATGTTGCGTGACTTGGCTGATAGATTCGCACCAATTTGAAGATGAAGTAGCTGAGTCCGCCTAGAAAGAGTATAATGATGCAAATCATGCCAGGTTTGTTCTCTCTACGCGTGAAAAAGGCAGCGGCCAGCAGGATAGCGATGGTGATTGGAATCGTACCAATAGTCAAGGCGAACTCGGGATCGGATTTCTCGGCAACGACAACGACGAACTGGATGATGAAGCCGAGAAAGAAGAAGAAGTCGAACTTTAAAAGAGCAATGTAGATCTACGAAGGGGGGGTTAGCAATCATTTGTGGAAAATATGAACCCGCTTGCCTCGGTGAGCCCCGTACCTGGTAATGAAGAAAACGCTTCTTCATGCGATAATCAGCGCCGATATTCTTTAATATGTCCCAGGCAAATTCCTGATAAAGCTTCCAGGAGATGAAGACCATGAGAAAAGTGGAGAGAGCGATGATGCCAGGTATAGCGAGTAGGAATGCTCTGAATTTTGTCCACACCGACATGTGTGTGGCGCCGTGCTCGAGAGCGTTGAACTTGAACAAGGTGTAGATGGCGCCCGAGATTTGATCTACTTGGATGGCAGTGTATACCAAGAGGGCCAAGTTGGCAATGCAGACGCCAATGACCTGAATGGTGTTCTTCATGCGCAGAGCATCCCAGACAATCACGAGTTCGTACAAGAAGCCGAAGATGAAGAGCGTCAGGAAAGTTGGAATTGTCTTGTACTGGGATTGAACGCCGGGATCATCCATGTGGACTCCAAGACTGGTCTGGAACCTGGCGAAGACGTAGGCTTCGAAGGCCAAGCAGACGATGGCCTGAAGTGCAGTGACCCCCATGAAAGCGGCTGACCATTTGGTCTTGAGGAAGCCCCATGTATCATGGCGTATACTCGCGGCAGGCAGAGAAGACGCTATGCCTTGCTGTCCTGCATAGGTGTGCAAGTTTGCGTTCTCAGCATATGTCGGCTGAGTGTATGTCGGTTGCGAGTATTCGGGTGAAGGATAGGCGGGTTGCGGATAGGCTTGGCCATATTCGCTACTCGGAGCGTGTGAGGACGACTGGCTGTATTGCGGATGATGTTGGGGGGTCTGTTGATGAGTTTGATGGGTTTCTTGGGAAAAGCCTGGGTCGGCGCCCAGCAAAGATTTGCGGGATTCGAGTCGAGCCACGATGGGCAGATACACAGACTCCAGCCGGGAGTCTGGCGGACGCGTGGTATCGGTCTTGGAGATTGGCCGGTCGGTGTGGAATCAAGCAGCTCGTTGGTGCTGTAGACTTGTTCCAAGTCTTGGTCACCGGGAGATGCGAGTGGCCGGTGTCGAGATGGGTCGAAGTTATCGCGCGCCCAGCACCCGTCTGTGTCAATTGGTGTTCAGCGACTAGTGATCAGCTCGCAAGAGGTGAAGCCCAATCGGTGCCTTGCAAAGTCGAGTCAATGTCGCTGGGGTGGCGATCGAAATGGAGCCAGACGTGGGAGGAGACGGGCTGGCAGGCAAGGGCTCAGAGATGGTCAAGGAAAGTAAGTATATTTAACGAAAGACTGAGGTTGAGAATGAAGATGAAAGATATGGCGGGATTATAGGGTCTGCACACAAAGCGATAGGGACGGTAGATGGTCTGGTCTGGTCGGGTCGGTCTGGTCAGGTCTGGTCAGGTCTGGTCAGGTCTGGTCAGGTCTGGTCAGGTCTCTAGTTTGGTATGCAGGACATGGAGCGGGGGCCAGGGGTTGTTGGTAGGAAAATAAGAAAAGTACCTAGGTACCTGAAAATGCATCGTGCACAGCCTTGTGCTCTCGGTCTGGCGAGGACAAGGGCAAGGGCATGTACACCAGTGTACTCGCCGGTGCAGTCTCGTCTGCCGGGACTTGCAGGTACCTCCAGCACGCAGCTGCTTAATCTCACGACTGCTAGGTACTGGTACGGTGGTACCTAGGGCAGTAGAGTCCGAGAGGCCTCTGCAGGCGTCTGTGTGGGTGGGGTCGGGAACGAAGAGTCCTCCGCACGGTACAAACACGATCCACACACAGTGCTGGGCGACAGCCTGGCGCCGTGGCCCGTGGCCCGTGGCCCGTGGCCCGTGGCACCGTACACGCCAGCCTGCCAGTGCCAGGTGGCAGGCCGTCGTGTTTCTCGCGCCGGTGCGTGGCTGGCCCAGGCTTCAGAGGTCGGCCTCCCCTGAACCAACCGTGTGGCTGGTACATTGTACGAGACGAGTGTTGGAATGCCCGTGGAACCCTCGTGAACCAAAAGGTCTCATCTCGTTCTAAATCCGGCGCACAATTCCATTCATCCGTTCAGTCGTCCTCGATAGCGTGACGCCCCGTCCAGCGGGCCATGCTCCCAAGTGCAATGAGCAATGAGCAATGAGCATGCAGCAAGGTAGTCTCTTCAACAACACGCAAGGGTCGGCGTGTGCCGCCGATCCCACTCCGGGTGTCCATGGCAGCGTGGCTCAAGGCTGGATGGCTAGTCGACGCCACTTCTGTCTGGTCGAGTTGCGACGAATATGAACTGACATCAGCAAGCAATTGTGCTTGCTGGACCGAGGCACGCACCTACTAACACTGGCGTCTCCATCAGCGTCAGCTGATTCGTTCTCGTTCTCGTTCTCCGGCGCGCCAAACCTCGCAATCACAGCAAGCAGCAGCATCGTCGACGTGGGCGCCGACGTCCCATTGAAAAACCGGTGGTGTTCGTTGCTCAACCTGTCACCCATAGCTTATTACGAGTTGGATGCAGTCCCAGACCTCCGACTTGTCGGCCGAAAACCAATCAACTCCTCATCCACCATGGCAGCAACACCAGCATTTGCCAACTACCCCAAGCCCGTGGAAGGACCAGAAACTGCATATGCGCCTCCGCCGGCGAGCAATCCCGTTTTGCGTGGTTACCCGCTGTTGGTTGGCAGCGCTCTGTATGGCTTGATCTCGCCATGGCCTTGGATTGGACATTTTTGCTGACACGTACCAATTTATCGGACCCGACGTGAAGAGTGTCACGATCCCGAATGTTGCAAAAGTTTTTCTGGAACAATGCCGGCTTTGGGCGGATCAAAGACTTGCCAGTTCTTGATGGCGTCCCGTATACCTTCGATGTCAGTTCCACTGTCCTCCAGGCATGCCGCTTGAGCACGCTGCTCTTGTCAATGATCGAGATTGTGCTGAGTCGAGCAATAGCCCTGCGTTACTCCCCTAGGTCCAAATGGCCCAATGTTGGAGTTTGAACCCGCCCTTTTGGCCGGCAAACATGTTGACCCCAAGGTCAAGTACCACTCCATCAGCGACTATCATGAGCTGTATAAATCCGGCCAAGCCACACCTCTTGACATTGTCAAGGCCCTCCTGCCCCTTACCAAGCCGGGCAAAGACCTCAATTCCAAGTACAAGTACGACGACGCATGGGCGGATAACCACGGCAATGATGACCTGGTTTTCGAGGCCGCCAAGGCGTCTACCGCTCGATGGGCTGCCGGAACGCCCTTGAGTATCTTGGACGGTGTTCCCATCGGAGTCAAGGACGATGTCGACGTCGAGGGTTACATGAACCACAACGGAATGAGATATAACGCGAAGTGCCCTTTTTTCCAAAGAAAAGAGAAGTCGGCCTGGTGCGTGCGGGCGCTTCAAGATGCAGGAGCAGTTGTTTTGGGCAAGAATCGTATGCATGAACTTGGATCAGGTGAGTCTTGTGGTGCCCTTTGCTTGGATTGTGGCCCAAGAGATCTGATGCTGACGTTGAATATTTTCTTATTCTTCTTGTAGATACTTGTGGTTTAAATGTGTGTGTTGTTGGCCTTCCTTCTTGAATCCCCGCGGAATCTCTCCACGCTGTTGCTTACCTTGCCGGATGGGAAAAAATAGATTACCCAAGGCACGCCCACGAATCACTTGAACAACGAGTACTATCCCGGCGGATCATCGTCCGGACCTGCCTCGGCAGTGTGTTCCGGCATGGTGCCCATCGCCATCGCCACGGACGCTGGGGGCAGCATCCGCATCCCGGCGAGTTTCAACGGCCTGTACGGCCTCAAGACGTCTCACCACCGCACCGGCTACATGGGCAGCAGCATGTGCATCACCGGACCGATTGCCGCCAACGTTTCCGACCTGACCATCGCCTACCGCTTCATGTCCCAGGCCGACCCCGAAGACGGCGTCCAGGCCGCCTTTGCACGCTCGGAGCCTCCCCAACCGTCGGCGAAAAGAGTCATGGGCGTGTACCGCGACTGGTGGAAGGCCGCCGACCCGGAAGTGGCCCGGCGCTGCGATGAGGCCATCGACTACTTTGCCAAGGAGCGAGGCTACGAAATCGTCGACATCTCCATCCCGCACCTCGGCGAAGCCCAGCTCTCGCACGGCATCATATGCCTCACGGAAATGGCGGAACAGGCCCGCCGCAGAACGGCCGACCCGGCAGAATGGCTCTCGCTCGTCGGCCCCGTCAACAGACTTCTCATGTCGGTCGGCACGGCCAGCTCTGCCGCAGACTACCTCAAGTTCAACGCCATGCGCACCCTCATGATGCAGCACTTTGCCCACTTGTTCCGCAAACACCCGGGCCTGCTCATCATGTCCCCGACCACGCCCCTCGCGGGATGGCCCAAAGACGCGCGTGACGACGCGCACGGCCTCAACGACGCAAACACCACCTTCCGCAACATGATGTACATCTTCCTGGCCAACATGACGGGCACGCCGTCCGTTTCCGTCCCCGTGGGATACGCCACGCCCAAGCAGGGAGAGGGCCGGATCCCCGTCGGCCTGTTGGCCACGGGAGAATGGGGAGCCGAGGAGCAGCTTTTGCAGTTTGCGAGCGAGGCGGAGGCGTACCTGCATACGAGGTATGAGGAGGGCCGGAGGAGGCCCGATGCGTGGCTGGACGTCATGACCCTGGCGAGCGGTGATGCGTAGCCACTGCGGCAGACTGTTCAGCAGGAGAGGGGGGTTTTCCTACCCTTGACGAATAAACCACGTTTGTTCCACCACCCATGGGCTCGACTCTTGCGGCAGCGTTTATTGGCATCATCATTTTGATTCAGTATTGAAATGATCCTGGAGGGCCGCATATAGCTGGATCGGGCTGACATTGCCTTTTCCTTGGCCAAGAGCGGAAACCTCATGCCATTTATGTTGATTCATTCTGCAAAAGGTGAACATGTACTTACTGGAAGTCCAACAAGTACCTATAGGAACCTACTAGGTAGGTATCTATATACTAGGTACCTAGGAGGTACAAGTCAACTGTTGTTGCCCTGCCTTTCCCCCTTCCTACCACCCCTTCTTCAGCCCAGCAACTTGGCAGCCATGCCGGCCAATCCTCCCTGAGACGTAGCCTGGCTCTTAAAGTACATCTTGATGGCCGTCTCGACAGCCTGCTGCACCACGTTCTCCTTGCTAGCGCCCCCTTCGACCTTGCCCTGCGCGGCCTTGTCATCAAACAGCTTTTTTTTAAAAAAATTCCCGTCAGAAGCTTTGATTACGCATATATTCACCCCCAGGGTAGATGACAAGAACTTGGAACAGGGAGGGAAAGAACTCACCTTGCTCGCCTCCGCCATGGCCATGCCCAAGAATGCGCCCTGGCCGGAAGCAGAACCCGCAACGTTGCCGGACTGTGTGAAAGTTTTGAGAGCTTGCATGGCGGCCGCTGTGCCGAGGGTGCTGGAATCTTCTTTTCCGTCGTTCTGGTACGCATGCTGGTGTTGCTTGATGGCGTCTTGGGGGTTGTTGGAACAGCCCCCAACGGGGTGCGTGCGGGTCAGTAGGGGCAAGAAACATGGTAGAACTGGGTTCTTATGTGTGTATAAATCCCTCGCTTGAGTCTTTGTTTCTCCTTGGGAAGGGGGATTCTTTTTTATTTTTTTTTTAAAAAAAAACCTGCGCGATGAAAACATGTCCAAACCCGCACTGACCTTGCTCGTCCATGTCCTCAGTCTGAATCCTGTCCCACGTCTGACCAACGGCATTCACAACGTTGGCGAACAGATCGCTGCCGCCAGCCGACCCAGCCGCGTGCTGCTGCGCCATCTTCAGGACATGATCCGGCAGGCCACCGCCAGCACTGGAATCCTGATCTTTTGTCGAGCAGAAGGAATGTATAAACAAAGGATCTTGGGTCAGCAAAGTAGAGGGGTTTTTTTTTTTTTTTTTTTTTTTTTTTTCCTGGGAAAAGGAAAAAGGGGGGGGAAAGAGGAAGACAAGTTCGTGGTTTCTGTCGACGGGGTTTTAAACAAGGCGTGCGAGGGTGGATAGGATAGGATTGGATAGGTACGCACTGCTGCTGGATTGAGCTAGATAGGATAGGGTAGGTACGTTCGTTAGATGAGATGAGCCAAAAAAAAAAAAAAGGAAGAGAAGCGAAACAATCGTTAGCAATGGCGTTTATGGCGAGGAGAATAAAACAAAGAACTAAGCGTGAGGAGAAGGTATTGCTTTTTGTGAAAAGGTGAGATAAAAAAGAAACCAGCATCACGGTTCTCTGCTCCTTCCCTCTTCTTTCAAGAACTGCCCAAGCACTGGGCACTTACTTAGTACCTCGTATATAACCGGCCCAGCCCCACCGCCAAGGTGTGTCTTTTCACCGACCGTCACAACATACATCATCCAGATGGTCGTGGTATCGTATCGCCCAGACCCCCCCCCCCCCCCTCCCCTACAGAGAGCCAGAAAGACAAGAAAGAAAGACACACGACACACGACACGTACCCTAAAGATCCAATGGCTAGATGGAAACAAGCCCCCCCTCCCCGATCCGGCGATCCCCCAACGGCGTTCGTTTCCTTGCTGTGGCACTAAATTGTGGGGTGGTGGGGGTTGTTTCAATCTGTTTGTGGGGGTTGGGGGGGCTGCTTTTTCTCCGGAGGAAGAAACTTGATGCAATCCATCTATTCCATGTTTGTTGCCCTCGCCATCCCTACAAGAAGAATGGTCCTTTCTTTCTTTTTTTCAGAGATTCTTACCGTAAATGTAGTAAAATAGCTTTGTGAAAAACCCAGACTTTATATTCGTGTGTGCCAAAACTCTGGCAAATACTTTGTACCAGGGAATCGGCTACTTTCGCATACCCTCAATTTCAGGCGGCTGAAAAAAGAAAAAAAGAGGAATAGAAAAAAGAGAAGAAAAGAAAAGAAAAGAAAAAAAAAGAAAAAAAGGGCTATATTACACATAAATGGAAAAACAGAAAGATCCTTGACTTATAACATACGCCTCATGCCTCGTGGGATAAAAAACCGTGCTTCCAAAACGCCGGTCGAGGACCCTAGGGTGCGAGACTCACTGGCTCAAGCACCGACCCCGTCGTGACGCCTTGCTATGATGCGCAAACTTCCCATCCTTGGAAACCCAATCTTGGTATTATTTTTTTTATTTCTTCATGAAAACACGCCTATCCCAAGGCTTGGTCCAGCCGCGATGCCTTGTGCGAAGTCGAGGTTCGTTTCTTTTCCTTCTTGGCCCATCGCAGACCACACGCGTTGCAGAGGGTTTTCGGGCCGCTCGGTCCTTTTCGCCATTCGGGGGAGTCGAGAGTACCTGTTTTTTTTTTGCCCCAGTCATTAGCATGGAGTATGAGAAAAGAGGAAAATTTGGTGTAAGCCCGTACCGCAATCAGTGCACACGTATTCCTCGGCCGTTTTCAGCTTCTTCTTCTTTTCTCCCGCTCTCGAATCTCGGTCTGCGGGGATGGCAATGCCGGCGTCGCCTTTGATCAGAGTTGGGCTGCTGCCGCCCGTGGTTATGCCCCTGCTGCGCTCGCCTTCCAGATACCGCAAGCCTGTCAGCATTTCGATGGTCTCGGCATGCGAGTTTCCCTCGTACCGCGCCATCTTGTCGCCCAACGAGTCGGGCCGCCTGGCGGTTACGGCGCCTTCGAGGTTCTCCCTGGTCAGGGCGGATTTCAATCTATCCTGCATGTCGCCGCTTGAGCTATTGCCCTGGAAGATGAATGAACCAGCCATTGATGCTCCCGTAGTCTCGGATGGCGTCCTTTCTGATCGGCCTTCCTGACTCTGCATCCATTGTCGGCTGGATTCCTCCGTCTCGGCCTCCTCCTCTCTTCGCAGCTCGGCGATGCGGCGCCGAAGCCGCTCGTTCTCCATCTTGTGTTCCAGAAATGAATCGAGCAAACCGGCATTCTTGGTTGGGTACGGCCTCGACATCATGAAAACTGCCTGACAGAATGGCGATTGATTGCTGGGGTTCGGTGCGAATCGTGCTGCGGCAATGTGCGCGTGTCCAATGGTCTCGAATATGGCGTAGGTGCCATCCTTGGCCTTGAATCTGTAAAAGAGTCGTAATGAGTTGCCCGAGGCAATCGACTCGTGGAGCTCGGAAACAAAAACGCCCTGATCGTCGGGATGGATCAGGTCTTTCAAAAAGACATCCTGTATCTCCTCGGCGGAGTAGCCTGCGACGCTTAAAATACTGCTGGATGCATACTTGATCCTGCCATTGGCATCGAGGATGTGCAAGAAATCTTTGAGCTCCTCAACGACCTTGGCAGGCCAATTCCGCCGCTTCGTGAAGTCGGTCAAGGTACTGGCGCCGGACCCCCCGGACCCCCCGGGCCCCCCGGGCCCCCCATTCCCCGACAAGCTCATCTGCGCAAAGGATCCGGGAGGCAAGGAACCGACGGGGACAATGTCGACGGCACCGACTGCACTGACTGCACTGACTGCACTGATGGTACTGACGGTACTGACGGTACTGGCCATGGCATTGTCCTGCGATCGGGCCGAAGAGGGTCCATGGTTATCAGGGCTGTTGCTCATGGTGACGTCGCCGTTTCCGTTGCTCATGGTGAAGTCCCCTATGGACATGCCTGATGCGCCTGTTCCTGCATCAAGGGTCATTGCCATGTCACCATCGTCGAAAAAGGCCATGAGATCAAAGCCGTCATGTCCGGTCCCTGAAAACTAGAACAAGGGTCAATGATGGTGATGCAGTCAGCCCATGAAAAAGGATTCAAAGCGTGGAGTCGATCAGGGCAGAGCATAAAGTACTAGGAGGAGCGTGGGGGGGGGGGAGCGGGGGTCGAGTGGAAATGGGAGTGCGAATGGGTATGCGACTGCTCACCTGAGGGGTTTGCGCCTCAGAAAATTGATTCTGGTTGAATGGCGCGAAGGCGTGAAAGCTGCCAGATGGCGGCGGAGGCGGCGGCCCGTGGGACATGATGATTCAGTGGTCCGGATGGATCCTATAATAGCGCTCGACGTATTATTGCATTTGGTGGACTGATCAAATCGACAGAGAACAGCAGGCGCCTCGAAGCTAGAACCGTGGCGCGAGCATGTGGCGCGGGCATACCGGGCAGGCGCCTGGCCGAGATGAAGGTCGGGTTGCAGTTGCCAGTCTTGTATGATGGTATCTCAACGGCAACGGCGACGGCGACGGCAGAAACGGCAGCAACGGCGAGGGGCACTTGCCCTGGGCCGTTCGTCGTGCAATCAACAACCGACTGGGAGACGCGAAAGCAAGGCCCAAAGGTGGGAAAGGGGGCCAGAACCCAGGAAGACAGCCAGGGAGAAAGGCAAGAAAAAAAAGATCGAGGTTGCGAGATGCAGGAAGTGCGTTGGGAAAAGTAGGCAGGCAGCAGGAGAGCAAATCGGATGCCCGTGAGTTGATATTTTAGTTTCAATCCAATGTAACTTGTAACTGCAAGTTACGATGGGCGCCGGCGCCTCACAGGCTCACAGCTCCTCGCAGCTCCTCGCAGCTCCCCGCAGCTGCGCACAGCATGGGCTGCATGGCCCATGTCTGTGCGCGCTAGCTGGGCCGCGGGCTCTTGGGTGGATCGTGGAGGCCGCCGGTGCAGCCTGTCAGTCGGGTAGTAGGTAGTAGGTACTGTAGGTACCTACTACAGGTACTCGCGGGTCCGCGGCGCAGCCCACCGAGCCCAAGGTACCCCGGAGCGTATCTCCCGCCAAAAAAAGCGGGCTTTTCGAGTCTTTTGACTGCCAACCGCGGCCAACTCGACGAGTCGACGCCGAGGTCCCTGACCGAACATGAACAGCTCTTGTTCGTGTTAGACGGTGTTACCGGGGGACGCATGTGCGTCTTCTTCTTACACGTCAAGTGTCAAGTGGCAGCCTGTACAAGAAAGGACTTGATTCCGTATAATCACATACATCACAGAGTACAGATGCCGTGACACGAACCTGTCGCGAAAGCCACCGAAGAGAGGTCCTGAGGCCGTGCTATCAGTGCCAGCCGCGGCCTTCAGTGTTCAACCATCGCGACTCCTGCGAGCCCAAAATGCCCGGGACCCTGGCTCGTTTGTTGCTACCCTGCCTCGGCCCATGCGGGGGACGATTCACCATGTGTACCTCAACCTGTAGGCTGTAGGCTGTAGGCTGTCACGTCGACCATGACGGGTCTGCGACCGAAGATAGTCGGCGACTCGGCGCTACCCGTCATGAGAATTGTCTGTCCCTTTGCCTGGTCTTCCCGCCCGCCCCTGATTCCCTGATCCCCTCCGGAATCATGGTCTAGGCCGCTACGGAAGGTCTACGGAAATGAGAGGATGCGAAAAAGGCAACCACGAGGGCAGAGAGAAAAAAGAGGAAAGAGGCACGAGGCAGGCCATGCAGCGGGGCCCATGAAGCCTCGGCCCCAAGTGATTAGCCGCGCAGGTCTGGCCCGCAATTTTCAATGTTCCTATTCACGTCCGGATTCGGCTTCGCGGCGGGGGTCATCGGTAAAAGATGTCGGCACATGAGGGGAGGAGGAAGCTTTGTGCTTTCCTGTCAGAAACCCTTGCAGGACCGACCCCTGGACTCGGGACCGGGGTCTTTGAGCCTTGCCTTCTCACATCAATTCAATGCACATTGACACTTAACGGAATGTAGTATGTATGTACTGAATGTTCCGAGGTTCCACCCTGGAAACAGTGGCTAGAGCACTTTCACGGATGCGACGCGCACGTGACAGCGCACCATGGACTGGGACTCTTGACGCGTGGCCAGCCGCCCAGCGCGCCGTTCTCCGATCCCGCCTTCGTCGAAAGCCTGAGCCCATCAATCATCACCCGTTGTGAACCACCGGGCTTGGCTTCAGATCCATGCTCATCACCGCCAGCCATCATGTCGAGAATCGACAAACTCTCCATTTCCGGTGTCCGGTCATTTAGCCCATCTGTGCGAGAGGCCATTCAGTTCAACACCCCCTTGACCCTGATTGTTGGATACAATGGATCTGGAAAGACGACCATCATCGAGTGTCTCAAGTATGCCACCACCGGGGAGCTGCCGCCCAACAGCAAGGGCGGCGCTTTTATCCACGATCCAAAGGTGGAGTTCCTCTCTTTCCTCTCGTCCTGTCTGGTCTGTACTCGCCTTGCTCACAACGAGGGGTAGCTCTGTGGGGAGAAGGAGGTGATGGCGCAAGTCAAGTTGCAGTTTCGCTCCATCAATGATCGCCAGCATGTCGCCACGCGGAGCCTGCAACTCACGGTCAAGAAAACAACGCGGTCTCAGAAAACGCTCGACTGTTCTCTCGTCGTGGTGAACAACGGGGAGAGAACAACAACCTCGACCAGGCAAGCGCAGCTGGATGAAATGATTCCAGAACGACTCGGCGTATCTCGTGCCATCCTCGACGCAGTCATATTCTGTCACCAAGATGAATCGCTCTGGCCTCTCAGCGAGCCAGCCGCCTTGAAAAAACGATTCGACGAGATTTTCGAAGCTCTCAAGTACACCAAGGCTATTGACAACCTGAAAGTCCTCCGCAAAAAACATGTCGAGCAACTGGGGAACCTGCAAAACGACGAGGCGCACAACAAGGTGAACAAGGATCGAGGCGAGAGGGCCGAGAAGCGCATGACTGGCCTGCAAGCTGAAATCGAAGAAGCCCGCGAGAAATGTGAACGCCTGTCTGCCGAGATGCAGGAAACTCAGGAAAAGATCCGTCAGAAGCGAGAACAGGCAAACAGCTTTCTCCAAATCGTGCAGAACCTGGGCAACAAGCGGGAACAGCTAGAGTATCGTCAGGATGCCGTCAATGAGCTGAAGCAAACCTTGGATGAGTTGGCAGGCGACGACGCGTCGTTGGAGGCCTCCTTGGAACAATACGAGCAGAGCATGGAGCGATATCGCGAGGAAGCCGAACAGAATAAGCTGCAGTACAATGAACTGCAGAAAGAATTGGCCGATGCGCGCAAGAATCTGTCTCTAAAACTCTCGGAGCAAGGAAAGCACCAGTCTGACAAGGACAAATATGAGCGACAAACTCAGGCTCGCTTGGAAATGATCCAGGACGCCGCTGCCAGGCACGGGTTCCGCGGCTACGACGGCGACCTGACGGACCAGCATGTCAGGTCTTTCCATGACAAAGTCCAGAAACTGATGGCCGACAAGAAGCGAGATTTAGAGCGCCTGCAAAGGGAAAACGCCACGGAACTCGACGCAGCAACAGGCGTCATCACAGAGCTGGAGGGGCAAAAGGCTGCCAGGACCCAAGACCGCGTATCAGCCAAGCAGCGCATTGGGGCCATTGAGAAGCGCACCGGCGTTTTGCAGAACGAAGCCAGCCTAATCGACGTGGATGAAGGCGCAAAGGCTATCCTCGATGGACAGCTGGAGGACATCAGCACAAGCCTCGGCAGGTTGCAGACTGAGCTGGAAAAGGCAAATTGGGACAAGCAGATTTCCGAGGAAAACGACAAGCTGTGGCAGTTGGAAAACGAGAATGAAAAGCTGAGCAGAGAACTCGTCGAGTGCACCCGCCAAGCATCGGAAAGAGCGCAGCTGGACTTTAGGAAAAAGGAGGTGGCCGATCGAAAGAGGAAGCTGGAGACGCTCGCCAACACGTGGGCGCCAAAGCTCTCTGCCGTCGTCGGTGATGAGTGGGAAACCGACACGATGGAGACCAGGTTTCAAGCGGTTGTCAGCCAGCAAAACAGGGCACTCCAAGAAGCCCGCAAGGTCCTCGAGCAGACCAAGCAGAAGCAGCAGAAGGTGGAGTACAAGCTCAAGAATACCAAGGAAGCGCAGGAAACAAAGACGCGCGACGCTGCAAAGTGCGAGCAAGAGGTCCTCGGGGCTCTGCACGAGGTACGAGACGGCGTTGACATCGGCGACTACCCGGGCGAAGTAGAGGCCATGGAGCAGCAAGTGGACGACTATCGCAACGAGCTCAGTCTCTTTGATGCCCTGGTGGACTACTACACCAAATGCGGGCGGATGCTGGAGTCGAAGAAGAAGTGCCTGTTGTGCGAGCGCCATTTTGACGATGATCAAAGTGCCAGCCTGGACCGCCTGAGCAAGAAGATTGAGAAGCAGCTGAACCCCAAAGGCAAGGCCGACGTCGAAAGGGACCTGAAGGATTCCATGGCGAGCCTGGAAGCTCTTCGCGCGGTTCGCTCCTCCTACGAGACATACAAGAGACTCGGAGCGGAGCTGCCCGCTCTTCGGCACGAAAGCAAGGCCGTGGAGGCGGAATTCGATCTTCTCGAACGCCAGCTGGAGGACCACGAAGCCAAGGTGAATGGTGAAGAAGAAAGAGGGCGTGACTTGGACGACCTCGGGAAGACGGTTTCGGCCATGTCGCGGCTGAGCAAAGACATCAAGGACTCGGAGGGACAGGTGGACCGCATCATGTCGCAGCAAATGTCCGGTGGTGGCACGCGAAGCGCGGATGAGATCCATGAGCTCCAGGCCAGTATCGGAGAACAACTCCGGGGCGTCAAATCGCGGACAGCCAAGCTCACCGCCGATAGGCAGCGGATGAAGGACCAGCTGAGCTCTCTGGAGCTCGAGCGAAGTGAGCTCAGGAACAAGGTTGGCCGTGCCATTGGACGGCTGGACAAGAAGGCCGACATCCAGAGGCAGATCCAGTCTCTCAAGGAGGACCTGGCGCATCAGCGAGAAGTGATTCGTGGCGCCGACGAGGCGCTTGAACAGATCGAGCCAGGCATCGTGGACGCCCGGTCGGCCCGCGACGAAACACTGCGGAGAGGGCGCGCGGCAGAACAGGTGGTTGTCGATGAGCGAGACGCCATCGGCAACTGGATCAGCGAGTTCAAGATGCTCGACAGCGACATGCAGGCCTACGTGGACCGGGGGGGGCCGTCCAGCCTGGCGTCCAACCAGCGGGCGATTGGCGCGCTGGAAAAGGCCATGGCCAAGACGGAGACGGACATTGCGGACCTGACGGTGCGGGCCAACAGGCTGAAGCAGGACATTGACAGCGGCGACGGCAAGAAGAAGAACATTTGCGACAACCTCAACTACCGCAAGCACCTGCGGCAGCTCCAGGTGCTGCGGCGGGACATTGCCGAGCTCGAGGACCGCAACGCGCACGAGGACTACGAGCGGCTGCAGGGCGAGGCGCGCGCGCTGGAGAACCAGGCGAACCGGCTGCTGGCGCAGCGGGGATCGGTCATGGGCTCGATGAAGACCAAGGACGAGGAGCTGGGCCGGCTCCTGCAGGAGTGGACGCTCGACTACAAGGACGCCAAGCACAAGTACCGCGAGTGCCACATCCGGGTCGAGACGACCAAGGCGGCCATCGAGGACCTCGCGCAGTGCGGCGCGGCCGTCGACCGCGCCGTCATGCAGTTCCACTCGATGAAGATGGCCGAGGTGAACCGCATCGCGGGCGAGCTCTGGCAGACCACCTACCAGGGCACCGACATCGACACCATCCTCATCCGGTCCGACAACGAGTCCAGCGCCGGCCGCCGCAGCTACAACTACCGCCTCTGCATGGTCAAGCAGGACACCGAGATGGACATGCGCGGCCGCTGCTCCGCCGGCCAGAAGGTGCTCGCCAGCATCGTCATCCGCCTCGCCCTGGCCGAGTCCTTCGGCGTCAACTGCGGGCTCATCGCCCTCGACGAGCCCACCACCAACCTCGACCGGGACAACATCCGGAGCCTGGCCGCGAGCCTGCACGCCATCATCCGCGCGCGCCAGGCCCAGGCCAACTTCCAGCTGATTGTCATTACCCACGACGAGGACTTTTTGCGCCACATGCGGTGCGCCGACTTTTGCGACACCTTTTTCCGCGTGAAGAGGGATGGGAGGCAGAATAGCGTGATTGTGAGGGAGAGCATTGCCAAGATATTCTGATGGGTGATGATGTAGGGAATAAGAAATTTTTTTTTTTTTTTTTTTTCACAGATAAAAAAATATAAAATATATACTTGATGCCTCTTGAGAGTGTCTTGTCAAGTTCATGCGCGGCGTATCGTATCATACAGAGTGGTTGGGGGGGGGGGGGGAAGAAGAGAGCGTCTGCGTCTGCGTCTGCGTCTGCGTCTGCGTCTTGGGCCCCTCTGATGGCCGTTTCTTTCCCGCAGACCAAGAGGGGACCGAATAGAAAAAAGAAAAGAAAAAGAAAAAGAAACCCCTGCTGCACCACTCTCCCTAAGGCGCATCCTCCTTCCCGCCTTCGTCTTCCCCCGTGGCGAGCGCGGCGGACACGGCGGACGGGGGGTTGTCTCCCTGGCTGGCGAGGGGTGCTGCTTCTGCTGCTGCTGCCTCATCCTCCTTCATCTTCTTGGCACAGCCACCCTCCAGCGCCTGCTGCGCATCTCGCTTGGTCCCCGCGCCGCCCTCGCTGCCGGCCGAGCTGCCTGCGTCGTGGTCGGCGTCGTGGCCGTCCGTATCCCCATCCCTGCGCCCGAGAGCTGCTCCGACGTCGATGCTCTGCATGGAGACGAGGCCGTCCTGGCCGGGGTAGCTCGTCGTGGCGGCCTGGGGGCCCGTGTCCTCTATGCCGATGTCCTCGGGGCCTCGTGCATGGGGGACCTCTTCCTCGTCTGGCTGGTCTGCTGCGTGTGCGTGTGCGTCTTGGTGTTGATGTTGGCTGTCTCGTTGGTCGTCTGGTCCGTCTTGTTCGTCTGCCTCTCCATCCTGTGCATCATCCTGTTCATCTTTTAGTCGTTGTCGTCGTCGTCGTCGTCGTCGTCGTCGTCGTTGTTGTCGTTCTTGTTGTTCTTGTTGCTCTTGTTGTTCACGTCGTAGACGCAGCAGATGCTCCTCTTGCTGCTGCAGCTGATGCTCCTGGACGTCTTCCCGCCAGGACTCCTGCGCCCGCGTGAGCTGACTGACGGGGACGACGCCCGCACGCTGCTCCTGGCGGATAAGCTCTCCCTGGGTGAGGCCCCTGGTGTGGTGTCCGGTGGAGGGCACGCCGTTGACGCTGACAGAGACGGTTTCGACGCTTCCCACGCCGTTGGGCCCGTCAATCGTCTCGGTTGCCTCGCTGTGGATCTGCGCGCCGCTCCCGGTCGTCGTCGTCGTCGTCGTAGTAGTAGTCGGCGGCGGCGGCGGCGGCGGCGGCGGTGACGGCGACGCCTCCTCTCCGTTATACTCGTCGCAGCTGCGTCTCGTCAGCCACGGAATCGGCGTCAGCAGAGCACCGCCGAGAGCCTCGTCCGTGCCCAGCGCGGCGACGGTAGGGTTGCTCCATGCCACGCTCGCGGCGGCGGGGCCCCCCGGTCCGTGTCCATGTCCATGTCTGTTTCCGTCTCCGTCTCCGTGTCCGCCATCTAGCGCGTCCTCCTCGCTGTCGAGGTCCATGTCCAGCACGTCGGACACGAGCGGCGGAAGAGGGTACGTGTTCGCCCCAGAGGTGACGCGCACGACTCGGTCGACGGCGTGCAGGTACGACGCCAGGGCTCGGTAGTGATCGTTTGGGTGGAGGATCAGCTCGGCGAGGCGTTGCAGCGTGTGCGGCGGGCAGCTCTCAAACGTCTCGAGGTGCCTCTTAATGTCCATGAGCATGTCGTCCAGCTGCTTGGGCAGCTCGCCCGGGGCCGGTGCCGGAGTGCGGGTCTCCTCTGCGGTGACGGCGGCGGCGGCGGCGGCGTTTCCCGTCGTCCCATTCTCCTTGTTGGATCCCAGGGAGCAAGCTTGCTCCGGGGACGGCAGCGACGACGACGACGACGACGACGACGACGACGACGACGACGACGAACAAGGTGGAGGAGTGGAGAGCAGGCGACTCTCTGTTGTTGTTCTTGTTGGTGGTGGTGGTGGTGGTGCTGCTGCTGCTGCTGCTGGCCGTGGCGGAGGCAATTTGGGGATCGGGAAGCCAGTATGCGCAATCTTTTTTTTTTTTTATACAACAATGAGCAAGTTGGTCTCCATAGGGTCGACAGCAACAAGAAGGAGGAGACCGGATTTTTCGCTTTGCGTTTCATACCTTGTCCAGGCGCGCGAGAATGTCT
>SRQA01000036.1:0-52872 GCA_018360365.1 Claviceps citrina | reverse complement strand
GTAGTAATATTATTACTATTATTTATATAAGTAGTAATATTATTACTATTATAAGCCTTTAGGTTTATAAGATTAAGTAGTTTAATAATTTAAAGGGCTTCTTTCTTAAGGGATATATTATAAAGGAAGGGCTTAATAAATATAATACTAAATTAGGCTAGACTATAAGGTATTTCTACTATATAAGTCTCTCCTTTAGTAAATAAAAGCTTAAAGGGTTTTTACTAGCTATCTTTCTTATACTAAACCTTAATATTTAATTATAGTAAGAGATAATAAATTAAAAAAGTTATAGGTTTATTATAAAAAATAAGGGTGTCTTATACCTAATGCTTTACTATAGCTTTATAAGTATTAAATATAGCTTTATAAATAGCTTTAGTATATTATATAATAAAAAAGAAAAGTAATAAGTTATGTAATAAGTATAAGTATATACTAAATATAAGAAGGGTTAGTATAAGGCTGTTAAAGCTTATAAAATTATTTATAGCTTTTATAGCTATTTAAAGTATTTTATTAGGTAGTAAGTAGTTTTTTAATTTACTTTTAAGAATATTATAAGCTTTTTAAAGCAAGCTATAATATATCTTAACCTTACTAATACTATTATAAGATTTAATAATAACTTTATTAATATTAATATCTAGGGATTAAGCATATTAATAAAATTCTACTAATATAAAGTTCTTTCTAGTAGTATAAGATATTTAATTTAGTAGGCAAAGATATAAATTAATTTAGTAAGATTAAATAGTATTTTAAATATTCTTAGTAGTTTACTTCTTTAGGTTTATAAAGCATATAGCTTAAAAAGTAATAGTAATATTAATAATATAAAGAACTAGCTTATTATTAATATAAAGAATATTTATAAAAATCTTATAGTTAAAGTTATAGTCCTTTTATAGTATAAACTTAAACCTACCTAGTCCCTTCTCCTTAAGCTAATATTACTTATAAAACCTTATAAGCTTTATAAGAAAGTAAGGGTTAAATTCCTTATTAGCCTAGTTTAGAATCTTTAATAAATAAGCTATAAAAGGGTAGCTAAATTAATAGTAAAGCTAATAAAGCTTATTTTTTATAAGGTAAAAGGTAACTACTAGCTTAGGCTTTAGGTATAACTATAAGTAACCTTATTATTAAGTTATAGAAACTTTTTTAGTCCCTTCAATTAATATATTTTATAAATTATTTAGCCTTACTCTTATATAGTTTATATTTATAATATAGTATAAAAAGGGAGTGTTTATAAGTAAAATATAAAAGTTTATATCTTTAAGTATAGTTAGTATATAGAAAATATTTTTAAAAAGGGCTTTCCTTACTCTAAAGCTAATCTTATATTATTAAGCTTTATTAATTTATAACTATAATATTAAGTAATATAAAGCCTTAACCTAAGGCATTCTAGCTATCAAGACTCCTAATATACTAGTATTTACTAAAATACTATAAAAAATCTTACTAAAATAATATAATTTTACTATATAATTAGTAGTAATTATATTATTAGTAATATTACTAGTAATATTAATGTAAGGATTTCTCTTAAAGAGGGTATAGTATAAAGCTTTATAGTAAAGAAAGTTAATAATTTCTATACTCTTAGGTATTTTAGAAAATAATATAAAGGTCTTAAGAGTATAGGTAAGGAATTATAATATTATAAGGGTATTATTATTAAAGGTATTAAGGTTAGGCTACCTTTAAAGGGTTAGGGAAAACTAAATAGTAATAAAGGCTATTATAACTTTAGTCTTATAAATTATATTATAAATCTCTTTTAAGTTAAGGTTATTAAGGTTAGAATTATATAATTCTTTAATATTAAAGAGGAATTACTATTACTTTTAGTTTATAAGCTTATTATAATATATTAGGAGGTAGTTCTAATTAGATTTAGTATTTTAATACTTTTTAAAAAAATACTTTATAAACTAGTATCCTTTCTTACTATAAATATAGTATTATAAGGTTTTTTTTTATTATATACCTTTTACAGTACTAGTAATATTATTAAAGATAAAGACTAATATATTATACTTTATAATTAGTATAATTGTTTTATAAAAATAGGAAAACTAATAATATTTTATTATATTTATATTAAGAAAGCTACTAAGTACTAAAGTATATTATTTAATTTTAATACTAAGCTATTAATAATTTAAAAAGCCTTTAAAAATTAAAAATATTATATAGCTTATAATACTTAACTTATTTAAGTTATTATAAATTATTTAAATTATAAATACTTTATATTAAAGCCTAAGCGTACTAATAAGTAAATATAAGCCCTTAATAACCTTAATTTATATAACTTTATAATAAAATATAAGCTAAGTATTAAAAACCTTATAAACTTTTTATTTTATAAGCTAAATTATAAAACTAGTATTAAAAATATTAAAGCCTTTTAAGCTTTATATTTTATAATAAGTTTATTAATATAAAATTAAAGTAAATAAGCTTTAAACTACCTTTAACTAAAAAAAAAGAATTATTATTAATATTATTTTTAGCTTATAATACTTAAAAAATATTATAGCTTTTAAAAAGTAAATATATAAAGTACTTACTAAAAAAGTAATAATTATAAGTAGCTTTTTAAAAAAGTTTAAAATATTATTGAAGTTATAAATATTAATTTTACTTAATAATTTCATATTAATAATAAGTTAATATAATTGTTGGTTCACACAGGTGAATCTAATAAACAAAGGTACAAGGAATAACAAGCAAAGCGCGTGTAAAAAGGAAGTACTAAGATTCTTGATAATATTATTTATTTTACTAGCTAGGAGAGGGGGTGTAAGGCCTTTTAGTAGTTTTTATAATATATATATTATAAGTTATATGCCTAGCGTACTAGCTAGCTATCTAAAGCAAGCTTAGATATAGCTAATTAGAATTATACTAGGGCTATGTTAACCTAACCTATTATACTAATACTAACACTAGTAACTCTCTCTTTTTATACTAGAAATTAATATAATATAAAAAGCCTTAAATCCCTTCCTATTAAGTATATTAAATACTTAATTTAGTTAATCTAATTTATTAATTAAATTCTTATAAAAAGTAATAAAAAAAATAGCTATAGTAGCCTTAGTCTTACTAGTATTATTTAGTATAATTCTAATATTCCCTAAAGTGCTTAAAGTATACTATAATTATAGCTAAAGAAGTAAATATAAAAGTTACTATAATTATATATACTTTAACACTATTACTTAAGATTTATATATCTTAATAAAGGCTTTTATAAGCTATAAAATTAAGATTTATATATCTTAATAAGGTAGCTATAGTTATAGAAATTAAAATATATATAGTTTTTATAATAACTTATATAATAATTCTCCTACTAAATTTTACACTAATTTCCTTACCTAACCTTCTAGCTGAATTATAATTTTATTTAAATTAATAAGGGTTTTAAGCGCTTAATTTAAGGAAGTCTTTATTATTATATTAGCTAGGTTATTTTTACTATTAATCTAATAAATTTTAAATATCTTTTATTACTTATATAATTATTAGAGGGCTATAATATTAATTATTAGCCTCTTTTCCTTTATAATTCCTAGCTTTATAAAATATTTATATAATAAATTTAAATTTATATATAAGACTATAGGGATTTTAGGTAAATTAAGCTAGGTTACAATTATCTTAGTAGTTATGCTAATTATATAAGCTATATTAATACCTTAAACTATACTATATAATTCTAAAGCAAGGGCGCTATATATAATATACTTATACTTTATTAAGCTATATATAATAATATTCCCTTTTATTATAAATTAAGCTTTACTAAATTCCTTATTTCTAATTATAATAAGGTATTTAATCTAAGAGCTAAAGTCTTTATTATTTATAAAGGATTTATTAATAAAAATAAAGAGGCTTACTTTCTTAAGATTAATAAGAATATAATATAAGCTATAATCTAGGTAATTTATTTATTATTAAACTTTTTTATTAAGGAATTTAATATTTTTCTTTATAAGGTCATGCTTTTATACTATAAAAAAAGGTTAAATATAGCTTTAGGTTAGTAAATTATTATAATATATACTTTATAAGCTCTTTACTAATAATATTTCTTCTAGCGCTTCTCTAGATTTTTATTAATAAATTAAAGCTTATTAGCTTACTTTTTTTAGTAAAAAGTAATAAAGGAATTAGTATTAAAAGTAAGCCTATAACTATTAAAAACTAGAGGGTAGTTAATTATAAGCTTCTCCTTTAGCTTAGTAAGAAATTTAGTAGCTTATAGCTTATTTTCTTTTTAATTAGAAAATAGTTAATTAGCTAAGATAAGGGTATTATTAGTTTATATACCTATAAGGCTAAATTTATTAGTAAAGTTACTAATAAAAAGGTAAGGGTTATATATAAAAAGTATTATAAATAGTTTCTTATAATAATACTTCTAGTATATTACTTACTAGTATATACTAGCTTTAGGAATTTTATAAAGAAGCTTAATAATTACTATAATTATACTAAGAGAATACTAATTTTTAACTTCTTTAGGTAAGTAGTATAAAATCTTATAATTAAGGCTTATAATAAATTAAATATAAGCTTATATAATATTATATAACTTAATAAAGATATTTTTCTTTATAAGTAAGGGGGCTAAAGTTATCTATTAACTTACTTACTACGTTATAGGAGCCTAGGTTAAGATTATTTACTTACTAGTATTATTATAAGCTTATACTATAAGTTATAATTTCTTATATAGTACTAGGGTTTCTTTACCTTTAATTTTATTTATAAAATAGCTATTAAAAATATATTATTAGCTATGCTTTTTAGTATTATAAATCTTAAGTTAGAAAACTTTTTACTAGAGTAAAGCATTAAGTTCTTTTTAATAAAATACCTTAAAAGGTGCTTCTATAGTCTTTATAATACCTTAGTAGTAGAGTTAATAAGTAAGAGTAAGGTCTCCCTTTTCTTTTACTATAAGAAACGCTTTAGTAAGTAAATTACCTTAAAGTATTATTTTCTTAAAATCTTAGTTAATTAAAGGGGTTTTTTATAATTAGCCTTTGCTTTACTTAGTAGGCTACTTTTTAGTAAGGCTTTTATTAGGAAGGTTATTAGAAAAATTAAAAGTAACTTTTTTTACTAGTTTATATAGTTAGTTATTATAATTTTCTTTTTTCTTATTAATTAGTAGAGGAGGAAGGGTCTCTAGATTATTTAGATTACATAAGAATAGCTTTACTATAATCAATCTAAATTTTATTAGTCCTAAGGGCATTTCTATTATATAACATATGCCTTCTATAGCTAAGAGCTTATAAGGGCCTTGCTAACTACCTTTCTTATGCTAGACCTATACCTTTCATTATAGTAAGATCTAGTAGGTTAGAAAAGTATTAGGTTTATTATAGTAAGTAAGGGCATTACTAATTTAGTATTTAGTAAGTAATTTATAGGCTTTAAATATAGCTTTATAGATTACTTTAGTATATTATATAATAGAAAATACTAGTAGTAAGTCTTATAATAGTTATAAATATACCCTAAATATAAGAAGTATCAAAATAAAGCTATTAAGACTAGTGGAGTTATTAATAGCTTTTATAGCTATTTAAAGAAGGTAATCTTAATATATATAGTCTCTAAGCTTATTTTTAATAATACTATATATATATTAGAGAGGGGCATAGTATTTTATAACTTTACTAACACCATTATAAGCCTTTATAGGGACTTTATTAACTTTAATAGCTAATTTATAAGTATATTAATAAGATTTAGCTAATATAAAGTTCTTTCTAGTATTATAAATAATTTATTTAGGTAGTCTAAGGTAACTATTAATCTAATAAGCCCTAATAGTATTTTAAATATTCTTAGTAGTTTACCTCTTTAGCTTAAGAAAGTAGGTAGCTTAAAAAGCAATAGTAAAATTTATAATATAAAGAACTAGCCTACTATTAATTTAAAGGATATTTATAATAATCTTATAGTTAAAGTTATAATTATTTTTTAAAGTAAACTTAAAGTAACTAGGGCTCTTGCTATAAAGCTAGTATTACTTATAAAAACTAGTAATTTTTTATAAAATCTTTAGGTTAAATTCCTTACTAGCTTTTTAGAGAACCTTTTATAGTTTTCTAATTAAAAAGTAGCTAAAATATTAATAAAGCTAATAAAGCTATATTTTTATAAAGAAAAAGGTAATAGCTACTATTAGCTTAAGATCCTACTATAAATAACCCTATTATTAGGTTAAAAGGATTTTTTTTATACCTTAAATTAGTAAGTTTCTTAAGTTATTAAGCTTTATATTTATATAGTTTATATTAGTAATTAATAATAAAAATAGTATTATTATTAGTAATATATAAAATTTAATCTCTTTAAGCACTATAAGAACCTTTAAAGAACCTAGTAATAATACTTTCCTAGCTCTAAAGGTAATGTTATATTAAGCTATAAATATATTTAATTTTTAGTAATAGAAATAAGTATAAAAATACTTAAGCTTAAATAATTCTAATAGTTAAGACTCCTATAGCGCTAGTATTAGGTAAAATACCTCTAAAAGTCTCCTTAAAATACTAAGCTTTTATAAGAAAAATATTATTAAATTAAGGCTTTTTATAAAAATTATTATAATAAAGGGCGTGCTTAAATAATTAATTTTAGAGTATTTTAAGCACCTTTTTATTATTAAAAATCTTTATTAAAAGCGTTAATTTTTATAATATAATAATAAAGAACTATAATATGCCTTTAGGAGAATTAAAGTAATTATTCTTTTTAGTCTTATTTATAGAAACTAGTATTACCTTAGTTTTATAAATTAATTACTTAAGATTATTAGGATTATTACTATTATTATTATTACCTTTAATATAAGCAAGGAATTACTACTACTTCTAGTTAGTTAGCTTATTATAGTAGAATTTTAACTAATTCTAATGCTTTTATAATGCCTTATATTCCTTAGTAAAGTGCTTTATAAACTAGTACCCTTGCTTTTTATAAATAAAGTAGTAACCTTTATAAGAGAATAAAGGTCCTTAGTATTATTATTAAAAGTTATAATTTTTCCTATAGTAATAGTTAATATAAAATACTAAGCTTAAGTTAGTCTTATTTTTCATTTAGTAAAAGGCATAATTTATAGCTTTCCTCTTAGCTTACTTTACTTTAATACTTTTCTAAAGCTTTAATATTAAATTCTTACATATAAAGGTATTATTATAAACTATAAGGCTATATTTAGAAATATTATTAATAATAATAAAAAGGGTATTTTATATATTATTCTTATTATTTATATAGCCTTTAGTTTTATAATAAAAGGAGATTATTTTATTAAAGAGAAGGTTAAGGGCCTTAAGTATACTTTTTTTAGGGTTCTCTCTTATTACCTTATATAAAGTAATTATATAAAGGTTATTATAGTAAAGCTAAGTAGTATTAATAGTTTTAAAGTAGTTTTTAATAAATTTAACTATTTTATTAAAAGTTATGCCTTTACTAAGAAGAAAGTCCTTATAATATATTAAAGCTTTACCTTTAAGTATAATAAGAAATACCTTATAAAAGAGGGACTTTAGGAGGTTAATTTACTAATAAAGGGCTTAAAAAGTCTTTAGGTTATTATTAAAAAAGTTATATATGTCTTTATTATATTTATTTTTATTAAAGTAAATTTTATAAAAATCTATAATTTTTTATAATATTATTATTAGATTTATTACTGGTAAGGAGTAAAATAAAAAATAAACCTATTTATAAAGCTTATTATAATCTAATTTTAGGGCGGTAGTATATTCCTACTACCCTTACTAAGGAATCTCTTCCTTAGGTTTTTAGTATAGTACTAAATCCTATCTCTAAGCTAGTATAATTACTAGGCCTAAAGCTAGTTCTTAAGGCTATTATTAAGTAGGCTTTTATTTTAGGTTTTAAAGGGGCTTAGTAGCTATAAATTTATAACTTAGTTTATTAGCTATAAAGCTATAACCTAGGCTATAAAAGGGTTTTTAAAACCTTTTATTAGATTTAGGCAGGCCTAGGAAAGCTAATTATTATATTAGCTCTTGCCTTAGGTTTTATAATAAATTATAAACTATTATATTTAGTTTATATAAGCTTTTAGTAAGGCTAGGAGAATTAAGGTAGCTTCTTTAGTAGTAATAATTCTTGAGGTTTTAAAAAAACCTATAGCTACCTATAGGTTTATATATTAAATATAGTATTACTAGCTAGTATTAAGGGAATTTAGAAAGTTTAATTTTATAAAGTAAAAAAAGAAAGCCTTTATAACCCTACTAGTTTATAGGTTAGGTTATGAAAGGTATTAATAGTAAAAATATTAAAAGGGGAAGGGAAGGAAAATCTTTTTAAGCTAAAAGGTAAGGATATTATTATTATTATTATTATAGTACACTAGTTAGCTTCCTAGGGGGCTAATATCTAGAACTTCTACTATTAATTTATATAGGAAAAACCCTAGTGTAGGGAGGAAAACCTATGTGCGCTTATTAGGCTACGCGCGGACCCTATTAGGTCTGCTAAGGTTTTAATTATAAAAAAGGGTGCGCTACCTACTAGCTAAGTCCTAGTAGTAGTTACTAGAAGTGTATGTAAAAGGTAAAATTACCCTAAAGAAAGTCTAGGTCTAGGTTTATAAAAGACCTATAATTAGTTATTACTTACCTAGGTAATAGTAAGTATTAGTAGCTTAGCCTTATAGTATTACTAGGTGCTAGTAGAGGTAAATAAATAAAAAAGTAAGGTAAGTAAACAAAAACGTAGGGCAAGCAAATAAAAAATTAGGGGTGTGTCTAGAAAAATTAGCGTAACTAGAAGGTTTTAGTAGGGTTTAGTAGCAGCTAAGTAAGGGGTCTAGTTTAGGGCTAGTAAATAGCCTCGCGTAATTAGTAAATTATTATTAATTTTCTCTTTAGGTTAGAGCAAGTAATCTAGCAAGTAATTAAGTAATCTAGCTAATCTAGCTAGTCCCCCCCTCTAGGTATAAGAGGGGGAGGTCCCCCTACTGTTTTTAACCCCTTTTCCCTCCTTATTAATATTAGCGGTTTTTAAGTAAGTTACAAACCCCTTTAGCCCTAGTCCGGCCCCTTGCCTCTCTTATATTGCTTCCTTCTAAATCTATTATATAAATATGCTAAAAATTAATCTAATACTCGCGCAAGAGGTAAGTTCTATTAAGTTATAGTCCCCTACCTCCCTTAATACTAACCCTACCTTAGCATAGGCTAGATAATAAGTATCTATATCTTTTATGTTTTTGTTATTATAAAGATTCTAATACCTAGTGTTAGGGTAAGGGGCAGGGTAGGGGGCAGGGATAGGGTAAGGTATAGGGCTAGGGTTAGGGGCAGGGCTAGGGCTAATTTCCTTTGTTTATAAAGTTCCCTTTTTATTATTTTAGGTTTGTTTTACTATATATAAGTAAATTGGTTTAGGTCTCTCTTATCCCTCCCTTCCCTAAGGCTTATTTACTAAGGTCCTAGTGTAGGTATTATCCCTAAGTTATATAATTATAATATAGGAGTAGTTATATTCTAAGTATATCTTAGCTCTTACTAGCCCTTAGCTAGAGCCCTTTGCCTTTATAGCCTTTGCCTCTTCCTAGTTCTTATATAAATATACTACTAAGGTAAATTATCCTAGTTATTTTATTTATATAAGCTAATAGGCTATAATAAGGGTAGTATAGTAGTTATTAAAAGTAATAGTTACTTTATATTATTCTAAAGTAAACTAGGATTTAGATAAATAAGCTAGAGCTTAGTAAATTATAGGTATTTTATAATAATATAGTAATATATCTCTAAGGTATTCCTATAAAGGCAAAGTAAGGAGTCTGCCTTTAGTATATATTTTTAATATAAAAAGGCTTATAGCCTTATCTTTTTTATATATATTTAAATAAAAGTAATAGACTTATACTTTTATATTACTTTATAAAAAAGCACTACCTTATATATAAAGTAAAAGCTTAGGCTATATTCTACTATTATAGGAATGTATTATAGCTAGCGCTTTTAAGTACTATTCTTATTATAAGACTATTTATTCCTTTAGTCTTACTTAAGTTCCTTCTTAGCTAATAAGTTATTAGGGGCAGGGGGGGGCCTTTCTAATAGTACTATATAAGCTAGTAAGAGGTGTCTAGGCTATTTATAAGTTCTTTAGTTATAAAGTAAGGTTATTACTACTATATATATACTATATATTCTCTTTATTATCCTACTAAATTTTAATTATTTATAGTATTTTTAGTAATAAAAGTTTAGATAAAGGTTTAGGGGGGGGATAGTTACTTTAGTCTTAAGTAGTAGGAGTAGTATAGCTTTATAAGCCCTAGTAATAATCTAAAGGTATTTATTTTACTTAACTATAAATACCTTTACTATACTTTTTATAACCTTACTATACCTAGCTTAAGTATAGTAAAATCCTATACTATAAGTAATTATACTTTTAATAACTTAGGTATAAAGTAGCCTTACCTTATAAAAGCTATAGCCTTATATAAACACTATAAATAATATAAAAGCAAGCTATTACTACTCTAGCTTAGCTATAGTCTTAGCCTAATATGCTTTTTAACTTAGCTTTTAGTAAACCTAGACCCCTAGGAATTAAGTAAACTAAACTAGCTATATTATTATAGTCCTAAGTTAAACTAAGGTAGTGTTAGGGTAGTAGTAATATATAAAGTATATTAACTTGCTTTTCTAGGGGTAGAACTTAAGGCTAGACTCTTTAGACTATTCCTAGTAGACTTTTTATATAGCCTTAAGGCAAGTTTAATTTTCCTTTATAATTCTTTTATATATAATAATATTTATATTATTAGAAAATCCTAAGGTAAGTATTAACTTTATATATACTAGCTTATTATAAAGGGGTGTAATATAAAGTAGGAATAGAATTAAGAAGATAAGGAAGCCTTAAGGGACCCTAGCTCTAACTAAATACTTATTTAATAGTTAGTTTTTAAATAAAAGAATTACTATTTTATTTATAATAAACCCCTAGGTTTATACTACTATTTAGTTAGGGATGCTTTATTATAATATAATATAAAGTAGCTTATACTAATAAATAGTATTAAAAGCTACTAATATATTTAGTTATAAGAGTAATATAATACTACTATAGTATTATATTACTCTTACTACTTCCTCTAGTATGCTAAGGGCATATTCTATTAACCTCTTAGCTTAGTTTCCTATTTATATTTTAGGTAAGGCCCCTCTCTCTTTAGTAGCACTAGTAAGCTATATTATTACTACTACTTTTATTACTTTTCTAATAATATTTTAGAGAGTAATAAGGCACTATACCCCTACTCTCTATAGGTTTATAAGGGATTTCCCTAGCTTCTTTAGGATTATTATAAGACCTTTTTAATATAGTTTTAGGTAGTATTTAATCCTATAATAAGCATTAAAAAGTATAGTAAGTATAGTAGCTAAAGGTTTACTATAGGCCTTAAGGAACCTTATTAGAATCTTATTTATCCTAAGTGCTTTCTAGTTAGCTATAAACTAAATAATTTACTAAATTTCCTTTAGGTTAAAGCAATTACTATTAGGGAATATAGTAAAATTAAGGTAAGTATTTATCTTTAGTAAGATATTATTTAGTTTTATATTAAAGGCTAGGAAGAAGTATTTAGTAAATGCCTTTACTTTTATATTATATATTATTACCTCCTAAGTATTCTCTCCCTTTCTATAAAAAAGCATTAGTATTTATTAGGTATTTAGTAGGAGTTTGCTTCTTAACCTAGCTTATTTTTTAAAAGCCTAAAAGCTAGTATAATTAGAGAAAGCCTTATAAACTACTTATTTTTAGGCACTTTATCTCTTCTTAGCTATAACCTAGGATTATTCCTCTGCTACCTTAGTTATAATTTATAGGTTATAGTTTATATAACTTACCCTTTATTAGCATTAGGCCTAGTAAGCTATAGTAACTATATTCTTAACCCTCCTATTTTACTATAGCTACTAGGCTAGGCTTTTATAAATTTTTTTTAGTGCTACTAGGTTTATAATCTTATATAGCTCTTTAGTAATTTACTTAGTATACTAGTTAATATTTTTTAGGTAGGTAAGGGGGATTTATATAGTTACTATATAAAACCTATGCTTAGCCTTTATTACTATAAGCTTCTTATCTAGTATTTTCTAGGTATATATTACTTTCTAGTTATATAAGGAGTTTATACTAGTATAAATATATATAAGCTATAGTAAATAATTAGAATTACTAAGGTTCTCTTCCCCTATAAATTTAGTTTTAATATTATAAAACGCCTAGGCTAGGTTAATAGTACTATTATATCTCCCTCTAGCTTGCTATATTACCTTACTATAAAGTATAATAAGCCCTAGCCTTTACTATACTACTAGGTTTAGTAGGGTTTTACTACCTAGTAAGTTTTAGTTATATTTATTTTATAAGGGGTAGTGTAGGTTAAACTCCCTTATAATTATATTATAAGGCCCTAGGGGGGTTACTATAAGTTCCTTAATTAAAGTATTTTATTTCCTTTTATAACCTAGGGAATAAATAATATAAATATCTATACCCTTAATTATAACTAAGTACTAATTCTTACTAAACCTAGCTACTTAAGCCTTAGGGCTATAGTGCTTATATATATAAATAGCTACCCTACCCTTATATATTACTAGCTAGTAATATCCTAGGCTAGAGTATAAGGGTAGCTTACTTACTCTTATAAACTCTTATATTACTATTATATTAGTATTAGTATAATAGCCTAGCACTACCTAAATAAGTTTAGTATTTTTTCTTATATTTTAATATATAACTTATATTATATAAATTAAACTAAATCTTAGGTACTTAGTATATTTAAAGCTATTATAAGAGTACTAGGCTAGCTAAAGAAGCCTTTAATATTACCTTAAGTAGCTTTATTTAGGGAAGGCAGAGCTTATAGCTTAAATAGTTTACCCCTATAACTAGCTGCCTTCTTTTATAGTAATTTTTCTTTAGTAAGGGAGCTACTAGCCTTCCTTATATATCCTTTACTAGGTAATAGTTTAGTACTTATTAGTAAGCAAAACTTAATTAGTAATAGCTTAGTAAAGATAAGGGGTTTATATATATAAAAAGCCCTTACTTTATCCTATATTTTATTTATAACTAAGTAGCTATAGGACTACACTAGGTATAGTTTCTTATAGTTAATATATTTAGCTTTAGTCCTATCTTTCTTAGCTAGGTTATTATCTTTTATTAGGTAGCTAATGCTTATATAGTAGCTATATTAGGGGACTGCTTTATAGTATATTATAATATACTTAAACTTATAGCACTTAAAGTATTAATAAAGATTTAGTACTTTATTATAGGGTTTAGTATTAAAAATCTTTACCTTATAGACTACCCTAGAGTAGTATAAGTAGTTTGTTATTTTAACTTTATTAATTCTAATAATAAGCAGTGTTTTTATTATAGTACTATAAGGTTTTTATATTATAACCTTAATAAGGCTAGGGCTATTTACTTCCTTAAGCTAAGTAAGGAAACCTTTATAAAATTAGTTTTTTACTATAAGGAATTCTTTAATAATAATACTAAAGATATAATAGCTTAGTATTACCCCCTTACTAAAAGCATTCTTTACCTAGGTTAGGTTTTTAGTATATTTCTTTAAAGTCTTATAAAATATTATAATTATATTATTACTCTAAAGGTATTAGGCTACTATTACTACCTTAGCACTAAGGGCTTAGTTAGTTACTATAACTACTTTATTTAGGGATTATTTAGCTAATACTTTAGCTATATTCTTAATAATAACTTCTTAGTATACTCCTAGGGGAACTAGTATAGTAGTAATTTAGTTTACTAGTTTAGTAATAGTATTTGTAATTAGCACCCTATTAGTAGTAATAAAAGCTTATATTAAGGCTGCCTTAAAGGTATTACTAATAGCTTTCTTAACTACCTTTTTAATTATTTTCTTAAGGTTTTTTCTAGTAAGGCTAGAAAGGGTATTACCTAAGGTAGCTATATATTTAGTATATATCTTTACTATATTAATAGCCTAAAGGACTACCTTTTATATACTTTTTAGTAATATTATTAGAATAAGGTTAGTAATTTTCTTATATTCTTTCTTTAAATAATCTAGGATTATATTTTATATAAGTGCTAGTATAGTATTACTCTAGGTTTTTATTATATACCTTTCTTTACTTATATTAAAATAGTAGTAGCTTTAGGCAAGCCTATAATTTCTACTATTAATATTTATTAGTATTTTATTTACTACTATGCCTATGCTTTAGTTATAATATACTATTAAAAAGTAAGGTAAATAAATATAATAATTTTAAATTTAGTGTTCTTTTTTGTTTTAAAGGCGGTTTTGCGTTAGTATAGCAGTGCGGGCGAAATCGCGAAAAGTTTTTTTCTAAGGTAAGGATATAAATAATTCTTTAGTACTACTAGTTATTATAATAAAAAAGGTAAATTCTAAAGTTATTAATATAAAGTATTGTATTAAGAAAGAGCTTAGTTACTATATTTACTAGCTATAAAGTATAATTATAATCTTAAGGGGTATAATAATTCCTCCTTAAAATCTCTTAGTTATTTTACTATATAAATTACCTTAATAAGTCTTTTAGTAATAGGACTTTAGTTAGTAAAAATATAAATCTTATATTATAAAAGGTAGTTATAAAAACTATAAGTAATAGCTATGTTTTTATACTTAAAGGTATTAGTAGTTTAGTTTATAAATTAATCTTGTAACCTTAGCTATAAGGGCTTATTATAAAGGTCTTTAGTATTAGCTTACTTAATAAAGTAAGTAATTTACTTATAGATTTTATAAGGTATAGCCTTTTTTAAATTAAATTTATTATACCTAAGCTTATACTAATTTAATATAATAGCTTCTTTATATATTACTAATACTTATAGGAGATCTAGGATTATTACCTTTAAGAGCTTTAAGTAAGGACTTTAGTTTAGTTTAGTTATTATTATATATTATGCTTTATTTAAATTAGGGAAAATAGAGTTTAAAGGGGTTAATAAAGTAGGTAATAAAGTAAGTAAAGGGGTAGAAATTTATAATAGTTATTAGCCTAGACTAATAGATTTAATTAAATATTTAATAAATCTTATAATAAATAAAAGGTAGGGAATTTCCTTTAATAAGCTTTTAATAGCTAGAAAGAGGAAATTTATACCTATTAAAGTAAGTAATATAATATATAATAAGCTTCCTACTTAGTATAAATCTACCTTCTAAAGGATCTTAAAGAGCTTCTTTAAGTAAAATAAATTAAATCCTTTATAAGCTAGCTTTATAAGTAGGTTTTAAAGAGCTTCCCTAAGTAGGATAAATTAAACCTAACTATAATCTCTAAATTATCTTTTCTATAGAATTTTGCAAATCTATAGTTTTTTAACTACTAATTAGTATTAGTTTATATAAGTAAATCTAATAAATAAAGGTATAAGAAATAATAAGTAAAGTATACGCAAAAAGAAAGTACTAAGATTCTTATTAATATTATTTATTTTACTAGCTAGGAGGGGGGGTGTAAGGCCTTTTAGTAGTTTTTATAATATATATATTATAGGTTATATGCCTAGCGCACTAGCTAGCTATCTAAAGCGAGCTTAGATATAGCTAATTAGAATTGCGCTAGGGCCACGTTAACCCGACCCGTTGCGTTAATACTAATAATAATAATACTTTTATAATTAAATTTTATTTTTTTAGTTAGTATTTTATATAATATAAGGCTAATAATATAAAACCTTTAAAAGTAATTATATATAATAAATTAAGCTAAATATAATAAGAAAATACCTTTATTTTATAAACTAAGCAGTTTATTTAAAATATAAAAAATACTTATAGCTTTTAAGCTTAAAATTTAAAAAATATTTCTAACTTTTTAAATAATTTAATTAAAAAAAACTAAAAGAATATTTATAGCTTTTTAAGTTATAATAAAAAGGCTATTTTTAACCCTTTAATTCAAAGCTTAAAAAATACTTATAGCCTTTTAAGTTAGTTAATTAATAAAAATAAAAACCTTTTTTTAAAAATTATATATATATTTTATTAAGTTTTTATAAACAAATCTTAAGATTTATTTATAATAATAAAGCTATAAAATATTAAAAAGTTAGTAAAATACTTTATTAAATTACTAATTAATATTATTAATTATATAAAAAAAAATATAAAAAATTAAATTTATACTTATTTTAATTATTAAATATTAAAGCTAAGGTAATATTAACTTTATAATAAACTTATTATATTTTTTATACTAAACTAAGTGTTAATATCAACGCAACGGGTCGGGTTAACGTGGACCTAGCGCATCCTGATTAGCCGCATCTAAGCTCGCCTCGGATAGGTGGCTAGTGCGCTGGTCACGTGACCCATAACTTTGCGCATCGCGAAAACCACTAAAAGGCCTCCCACTTAGCTAGCTAGATAGTAATAATTAATAATGTTAACTAAAATCTTAGTACTTCCTTTTGCGCGCGTATTGCTTATTATTTCTTATACCTTTGTTATTAATTCGCCTGTGTATAAATTAACACTAATTAGTAGTAATTACACTATAGATTAGCTAGATTTACACATTCTATAAGACGCTAGTTTCCGCTTATAATAGCTGATTTTTTATAAAATTAGTAGAGTTAATACTACTAAACAAAGGAAGTAATATAGAAGAGATAATTTTGTAATTATAAATAGATTTAATCTATCCCCTTTAGGAAAGCTCTTTAGGGTTTATTTGCAAAGCTGTTTTATACTAAGAAAGGAAGCTTGCTATAGTACTATACTGCTTGCTTTAATAGGTATAATTTTTCCTCTTTCTAGCCTTAAACGCTTGTTAGAGGAATTATTATATCTCTTGTCTATTATAAGATTTATTAAGCCCTTAATTTAATTAAATTTATTAGTTTAGACTAATAACTACTATAAATTTCTACCCTTTTACCTGCCCTACTACTTACTTTACTATTTTTTTATTAGATTTTTATTCTCTTTACTACTAAATATAATATATATTTATAGGTAAACAAAGCCCCTAATTTATTAATCTTAATAATAAGATTCTAGAGCTCCCTTAGATTCTATTAACACATAGAAGAGTAATTATAGTAAACTAGTATAAGCTTAACCTATTAGATTTTAATCTTAGCAAGGCTATAAGTGCTAAAATATATAGCTAAATCGCTTTTTTTATTATAGAAGCTAAGACTAAAGACCTCTCTAGTAAGCTCCTTTAGCATAAGCTTAAAGACTAATTTATAGACTAAACTAAAGAAGCCTTTAAACATAGAAATACTAAAGTTATTTGCGTTTTTTATAACTTCCTATAAAAATATAATATTTACTTCCTATTAGACTAATTATTTATTACTAGTAAGCTTATAATAGTAATATAAGCTAAGGCTAGACTAAGGGATCCTAATAGAGAGTTATTACACCCCTTATAATTAAGATTATATTCTTTAGTAAGTAGGCATAGTAACTATCCTCCCTCTTACTATAGTACCCTATATTAGTAGCTTTAGGAATTACCTTCCTAAATATAATAAAGAGTAGTACTAAAGAATTATTTATATCTTTACCTTATAAGGAATTCCCCTCTTTCTTTATTTGCTTTAACTACCTTCCCTATAGTATAACCTAGGAATTAGTAGGGTTATAGGGGAACTCCCTAAACACCCTAGGATATTAGGCTCCCTAAATCCCTATAATACTAGCTAGTAGTATTAAATCCTATAATAAGTTATAACCCTATAGGTAACTATAAGCTCTTATAGAACCTAGAGAATTACTACTACTAGGGGAGTTAACTTAACCCTTAGTAAGGACTAAGTAATATTTTCCTTGCTTCTCCTAGTCCTACTAGGAGCTTCTATAAACTAAACTAACCTCCTACTATAGTTAGTATAGTAAATTAGTAAAGATATTTATATATAATAAAAGCAGCACCTTATAGGCCTTCCTAAGGCTTAGGGCAAGAGCTAATGTAATAGTTAGCTCCCCTAGGCCTTTATAACTTTAATAAGAGAACCTATAGGAACCTTTAAGACCTAAGGCAGGCCCTAAATTTAAAGCTAACTAACTAGTTAGCTCCCCTAGGCCCTCTAGACCTTAATAGGAGACCTTATAAGCCTACTTAATAATAGCCCTAAGGGTTAGTTCTAGACCTAAGCATTAAAGTAGCTTAGATATAGGATTTACTACTATAATAAAGGCCTAAGGGAAACATTCCTTAATAAGAATAATAGTAACATGCTACTGCACCTAATAATAACCTTAATTATTAAAGATCTTATAAGCGTTTTTATCCTTTACTTTACTCCCTACTAGAATTAAATCTAGTAATAGTATTATAGAAGATTATAAACTTTTATAAGATTTACTCTAATAAGGAAAAGTATAGTAAAGAGATATATAACTTCTTTAATAATAAGCTAAAGACTTTCTAAGCCCTTTATAAGCAAATTAACCTCCTAGAGTCCCTCTTTTATAAGGTATTTCCTATAATACTTAAAGGAAAAGCTTTAATATATTATAAGGACTTTCTCCTTAGTAAAGGCATAACTTTTAACTAAATAATTAAATCTATTAAAAACTACTTTAAAACTATTAACACTACTTAGCTTTATTATAATAACCTTTGTATAATTACACTACGTAAGGTAATAAGAGAAAACCCTAAAAAAAGCATTCTTAAGGCCCTTAACCTCCTCTTTAATAAGATTATCTCTTTTTATTATAGGACTAGAGGCTATATAAATAATAAGATTAATATATAAAACACGCTTCTTGCCGCTATTAATAATATCCCTAAATATAGCCTTATAGCTTATAATAGCTCCTTTATATATAAAAACCTAATATTAAAGCTCTAGAAAAGTATTAGAGTAAAGCAAGCTAAAAGAAACGCTACTAAGCGTAGTATGTTTTATTAAAAAGAGGCTAAAGTTAACTCTAATGCCACGTTTTACACTAATTATTACTATAGGAAGAATTATAACTTCTAATAGTAATAACGCAGGCTCTTTATCTATTATAAGGGCCGCTGCTTTATCTATAAGAAGCAAGGGTGCTAGTTTATAAAGCACTTCGCTAAAGAATATAAGGCATTATAAAGGCGTTAGAATTAATCTAAATTTTATTATAGCAAGCTAACTAAGCAAAAGTAGTAATAATTCCTTGCTTATATTAAGGGCAAGGATAATAATAGTAATAATTCTAATAACCTTAAGTAATTAATCCTTAAGACTAAAGTAATAATAGCTTTATTAAATAAAACTAAAAAGGATAATTACTCTAATCCTTCTGCAGGTCCTTTATAATTCCTTACTATAGCATTATAAAGGTTAACACTCTTAATAGAAATCCCTAATAGAAGTAAGGTGCTTAAGATACTTTAAGACTAGTTATTTAAACACACCCTTTACTATAGCTATACTTATAAAGAGCCTTAGTCTAATAATATTTTCCTTGCTAAAGCATACTATTTAGAAAAGACCTTTAGAGGCATCCTTCCTAACACTAGCGCTATAGGAGTCTCTATAGTTAGTATTACTTAAGCCTAAGCCCTTTTATACCTATTTCCCTTACTATAAATTAACTAATCTGTAAGTTAATATAATATTACCTTTAGCGCTAGAAAAGTATTATTACTAGGTTCTTTAAAGGTTCCTATAGTGCTTAGAGAGATTAAATTCTATATACTACTAATAGTAATACCCTGTTATGGACTGGCCCTATTGCTACTGCTAATAGGCGTTAGAATACTATTAAAAAACATAAAGAGAAAGGAAGGAAAGGTAATATAAAGACCCTATTATGCCCCCTTTATACCCTTGCTATAGATACCCCCCTATTATTATGCGTAAGCCCTACGCGTAAGGCAAGGTGCGTATAACTACTAATACACACTTATATTAGCCTTATATTAGGCAAAGCCTAATACTATTATATAGCCTTCTGCCCTAGGCAGTAGCTATGCTACGCAAACACTACTTATATAAAAGCATTAGGTTAGTAAGAAAAAGCTATAGGTAAGTAAATTAAGAAACAAAACATCCCTATTATATTAAACGCTACTAAGGGAGGTAAGCTAGCCTAGCTAGGATAGGCACTAGACTAGTAAGTTAAGGAGATAGTTTAGGGATAGGTAGTAGACTAAGACAAAGGAATATAAAACTAAATAAAACTATAAACCCTACTAGGTAGCGTAAATAAGTAATATAGTAAATATAATAAGCATAGTGTAAGTATAATACACTATACTAAATAGCTAGCATAAAAGTAAGACATAAGCTATTAATAATTACTAGTAGTTAGACTATGTCTAAGCAACCTGCCTAATATTAGTACCTAGTTAGAGTAAGGCGCCCGCATTAGGCGTAAGAAGTAAGATATTAATAGCTAGTATAGCTAGCTAGTATTATAAAAACCTATAGTTATTATTATTTACGCGTAATACCTAAACTAAATAACACTATATTAGACGCCTATTAAAGGTATAAAAACCTTATCTTATCCGCCCTTAAAGTCCTACTAACTATTCTTCTCTATCCCCCCTATTATAAAGAGTTTTTATTTTATTACCTATTACCTTCTTATAGACTTATTATTATACCTAAGCCTACTTTATATTACTAAATCCTATGCTTAGTTACTTACTATATTATAGCTACCTTAAGGCCTACTACTACTATAATACCTACTATTACTATACTACCTAGGCTATACCTAAGCGCTATTTCCCCTATATAGCTTTTAGAATATTAGTAAGCAGCCCCTGCCTACCCTAGCTGCCTATATATACCTACAGCTACTATAGCCTCCCCTAGGCATGCTATGCTAGCCCTTATAACTACCTCTTAGCGTATAAGGTAATATCCTACCCTTACACTAGCACTAAGCATAGGCCCTAGGCAAGTTTATTATAAAAGGAGACTTTAATAAGAAGGGTAATACTATACCTATAACTATTAACCTGCCTTATATCTAGTATATCCTTATTACTATTTAATTAAGTAAACTAGACTATAAGCATAGTCTTTATAGGAAGTTATATAAAAGCTACTAGAAAGGCTACTAGAAATATATATAGGATATATATATACTAGTAGCTAATCCCTATATTAGGCATACTATACACGCCCTAATATAAGCTATAGCTAGGGGCTATGCTATTATTATACTAGAGGTATATTATAAGGGAACCTAGTAGATCTAAATAGCTACTATCTTAATACCTAAATTCTATGCCTTAGGTAATAGATTTACTAACCTATACTATTATACTAAGTACGCCCTAGTTACTATTTAGACTATTTATAATACCCTTACTACTACTATACCTACTAATAACATGCTTATTATAAAGAGTGCTATGCTTATATTACCTAGTAATATAGCTACTAACCTATTTCTTATATCCCTTAGTGCCCTTATCTAAGGCACTATATAGCTACTAGTCTAACCCCTTGCCTAGCTTAGAAGTATATTATTTATATAAAGGAAGCAGAATGCCTAGGCTATAGCTAGCTACTAGTAGTATACTATATAGTTCTTTAGGGCTATATAAAGGGCTATAAAGGAGTAAATAATAATACTATAGAGCGTTATATAGCTACTATAATAATCTTATAGGCCTAGCCTATAGGTAAAGGAATTCCTAAACATTCCCTAATACCCCTAATATACCTTATAAGGGTGTATACTAGAAAGCTATTAATATTACTAAAAGAGAGATAAAAGGGATATATAAGTAATCTTAATAGCACTATCCTAAATATAGTATAATACCCCTTTCCCTAACCCCTATAATAATAAGCTACCCCTAGAGTTACCTAATAATTAATATAAGGTTTACTAAGGTAGGAGAGGAAGAAGGGTAAGTAAAAGAAAGGGGGAAGGAGACTAATTAGAGGCAAGTTAGGCCCTAAGTAATAAATATATATAGCTTTATAAGAGAACCCTATTTAAGAACCTATTAGGGACTATTATTATACTATATACTACCTTATTTTGCCTTATAGTCTGCTAGGGCCTATATATTTGCTAGGTTCTTAAGCAGCTCTTATATTAGTATTAAGTATTTTACTTATTTAATAAGGATATCCTAATAGTACTTATAGCCCTATATATTATAAGCTACTAGTACCTTCTTAACCTAGTATTCCTTATAAAGCTTATTATTCTTATTATTCTATACTTATATAAGCCCTAGGTATATATTATACTAGGGCTAACTAAGGAGTAGATTAGTAGTAGCGCGCTTAATAAGGTTAATATAAAAGATAAGGTAAATACCCTAGGGTATATTAAGATAGACTATTAGTAGTATAGAAATAGCTATAATATAATACTTAGCTACTACCTAGTCTAGCTTCTTAAAAAAGTAGTTAGTTTTAATATAGTAAAGGGAGAGCTATACCTAGTCCCTAACCTAGAACTACTTTATAAGGTAATAGGAGGTAGCTATACTATCCTATTATTATTACTAAGCAAAGGTAATAGCTACCTAGGCTAGCTTAGAAGCCTCCTAAAGTTATAAGGTAAACTAGGCTGCCTATCCTACGCTTATAGTAGCACTAGGAGTAAGGTTTATAGGAACCTAGACTAGATTAATATTATATTTATAAAGCAGCTAGTTTAGACTAAAGCTAGTAATAAAGAAAGCCTAATTATTAAGCGTAAGCTAGCATACTACTAAGTGCTTAGGCTAATTAAACTATAAGAAGGAAATATAAAAATATAAGATAGCTTACACCTCCTAGTTAGCCTACTCTATACCCTTATTAGTTTAGGGGTAGTAGGAGGTAAAAAGTAATTATTTAGTCTTAATAATTAAGTATAAGGTAGTTTAAAACTTACTTAGCTAGTCTAAACTATAGTTAGTAATAATAAAGGTAGGGAACCTATAAAACTACTATTAGTATATCTTAAACCTCTTTATATATGCCTTAGTAAAGATACTAGTTATAGCCTTAAGCTAGATAAACTTAGAAAGGCAGTTTATAATTACTATAAGGGAAGAGGTATTAGATAGCCCACACATAGGCAGGCCTATTATAAAGTTAACTAAGATCTAGGACTAGAAGCAGTTAGGGATAGGGAGGGGTTTTAGGAGGCCCTGCTACTGCTAGTAGCTCTTATAGCTACTATAATAGTAATAATTCTAGACATAGCAAGTAATATCCTAGGATATGCCTACCTAGTAAAACTATTACTAAAGGGTCTAGAAGGTAGTGTTATAGCCTAGATAGCTTGCTACTAGTAACTTATAGCACTCCTAGATAAGGGTAGTTATTAATAGCTCTTATTAAGGCACCTATATTTAGCTATAAAACTAAAGCACCCTATAAGCACTAATACTATAGTTTATAATCTGCTCCCTTATCTTAGCCTTTATAAGAAATTACTATATATTCTTATAAATAGTAGTAAGGTAGTAGTAGTATATTATATTATAAGTAACTACTATATTCTAAAGCGCCTAAAGGTAAGGAGAGGAAAAGACTTAATTACTAGAGGGTAGTATAATATTAGTACTAAAGGGGTTAGGGTTACTTATAAAAATAGCCTAAATAAATAAAGGTTAAAGGAGGTGGCTATACTATAGGGTTAGCCTTACCTTATTCTAGCTTTATTAGGAGAGTATATTAATATACTACTAGTACTATGTAGGTTAGTACTATAGGTAGTAATAATACTATAAAAGTGTCTTAGCCTAGTAAGCCTAATACTTAGTTATAATTTTAAGGGTTATAAAGTACTTAAGGCTCTTATAGTTAGTGTAAATAGTAAAGGGCTTAAAAACACCCTAAAGCTTAGCTAACTATGCCTTAAGGCAGGAGATAATAGCTAGAAGCTTTTTATTATAAATAGTATAGTTCTGCTAAGGGGGGGTTAGCTAGGCTAAGTAGTAGGTAATAGGGTACTAAACGCTGTTTATTTAGAGCTAGAGGAGGTAATTACTAAGGGTAATACTAGAGTAGTCTGCCTTAATTATTATATTTTAGTTAGGGTCTTATTAAGCTAGGATTAGGTTTAAAATAAAAAGGCACTTAAGCTTATTAAAAGCATAGGCCTCCTGCTACCCTTAGACAAAGGGAATGCCCTTCTTTATAAGATTATAAAAGGGGTTAGTAACTTAGGAGAAATTTAAAATAAAGTTATAGTAAAAATTTATAAAACTAAGGAAGCTATATATACCCTATAGCTTTGTTAGGGCTGCCTAGTCTTAAATAGCCTAAACCTTAGCAGGGTTAGGGCGCATGCTCTTGCCTGCTATAATAATATACCTAAGGTAGTAGACTTATTAGGTAGTAAAGATAAACTTATTAAGGTTAAGGTAAAGGCCCGCTGCCTATAGGTGGCTAAAAACCGCGCAAACCTTCCGTAAATAGTCGCGCCTTAAGCTACTAAAATAAACTAGAATATTATTTAAGTATACTATAATAAAGTTACTAAAAGTATTACTAAGGGCGTTATTAATATAACACTAGAAAGTAGCAGGCACACCTGCTAGGCTAAAGGGGCAGATAAGCTACTTAAATAGCCTAAACTATATTTAGAATACTATAAGAGCCTTATCCCCCTTAGTAACCTATAGCTTATAGAAAGCTACCTAAATATTTACCTTAGTAAACTATTATATATAAGCTAGAGAGTAAAGGGTTTCTTTAATAAGAGGCAATAGGTAGTAGTCTTACTTTATAATCTTATTAAAAGCATAGTAATCTATATAAAACCACTAGCCCCTGCTAGCCTTCTTAACTAAGAGAACTAGGGTAGCTACTAAAGAAAAGCTAGCTTAGATTTATTTCTTATTTAAGAGCTTTATAAGCTGCCGCTAGAGTTTAAGTAACTAGTCCTAAGGTATAAAGTATAATAAGCCCTAAGGGAGAGAGGGGAGGGACTTATTAGAAGACTTATAAAGATAAATATAGTAGTCTAAGGTGCTATAATAAGGTAGGAGAGCGTCTGCCTTAGACTTATTAAAGAAATTAGTAAAGTTACAAAGCTTAGCTAGCAGGGCTATATAAGAGTCCTTAGGCTATAACTTAGGCATAGTAACCTAAAGGATAAAGATTAACTTATATAAGCTAGTGCTTATAAACTAAATAGTTATATCCTAAAGGCAGCAAGCCTGCTTAGCTATAGCTATAAAGGCAAACCCTATTATGCCCTATATAGCCTTGCCCTAGGTATAACTTAAGGACTCCTATATTATAAGGCCTTTTGCTATGCTTACTATTAGCTCCTGCTAAGTAGTATAAAAGGTAATGTTATAGTATTTTATTTATAGTAAGCTAAAGATTATATTCTAGGCAAGGCCTAGGACTATATAAAGGCAGATAAATAACTACTAGCTATTAATATTAATTATAGCATAGGTAAGGTAAGTAATACTAGACTCCCTCTTAAGTGCCTATTATTCTTGCTATTAAACCTTAATAGTAGTCCTTACCTAGCGCCTTAAAGGTAGCTAAATAAGCTTAAGGCCTAGCTATTAAGCAGTAAACTTACTAATAATACTATAGCACTTATAGCTATAGTTAATTAGGGTGTTTATAAAGGAGGATAAGTTAAAGAGAATAGGAATAAAGAATACTAGGTAATTTATATATTTATAAATTTTATTATACTTTATTAACTCTACCTCTTTCTAACCTAAAGTCTGCTATATAATAAAGCTTAGAAGCCCTTGCGTAAGACTTACTATAAGGGCTAGTCTTTTCCTATCTTATTCTCCTCCTCCTCCTTATACTTATAATTATTAGCCTTAGTAATAGCCTACTAAATATAAACCTTAGGCTAAAAAGGGGGAAGGAAGGAGTAGTTATAAGCTATATAACCTATCTTTTTATAGCATAAGTAAGTATTAAACTCCTAGTAATATACTATCTCCTAGTTAGTTACTTACTTAGCTTATACTTAAGTAAAGAGTAAGGCTATATCCTTAGCCTTTAGCTTCTTCTTCTTCCTGCCCTTACCTTAGGTCCCTATAGTATTTACCCTAGATATAGCTATATCCCTCTTATAGTTAGTAGTATAGTAATACTAGGCTAAAGGATTTATTAGATACCTAGTATAAAAGTAATTCTTAAGCATAAAGGTCTTAAGGTCTAGGGCAATAGTATAGTACTGCTTTATAGTAGTGTTATAGCTATTATAGGAGATACTATAGCTAATATATATACTACATATTTGCTTATTAAGTATATAGTATAGCTTAGTAAGACAGACCTTATTATCCTAGCTTATACTACTAGTAAGGGAGAGTTTTTACTTAAAGCAAATAAAAAAGGTAAAGAAGGATTTATTACTAGCCTACTTTATTTAGTTAAGTTTAGTAAGGGCTATTTTATAGTAATAAAGGTTAGAGTAAAGCTTAGAGAGATAGTCTAGAAAAGTAGCTAGGTTATAGTAAATAAAATCCCCCTTCTTAAAGAATAAGGTAACCTTAGCCTAAATAAAGAATAAAAGGTTTTAGTAAATAAATATCTACTAGTTTATAGTAGAACTAATAAAGTTATAATTTACCTATAGCTTATATATTATAAAGAAGCGCTAGGTATTAAAGGTAAATTATTTACTATTATAAGGAGAGCTAGTTAAAATTAGCTTATAATAAACTAAAAGCATAGTAAAAGGTAAAGGGAGGTTAGTTACCTTAGAAGGGAGGGTTATATTAGTAAGTAAGGGAAAGAATATAGCTAAGGCAGTAGTAGTAGCAAATTAAATTATATAGTTAGCAGTAGCCTATGTAGCCTACATTATAGCTATAGTAGTATCTTCCTACTCCTATATAGCATTAAGGCGCTATTATATAGCTATAAGGGTGTTACCTTATATAGTTAAGGTTATATTAATATAGTTAAGAATTACTATTATATCTTTTACTATAAGAGAAGCGGGTTTATTAGCCTATGTGTTTATGTTTATATTTAAAGGCATATTAACTTATTTTAGTAGCTAAAAGAAATATAAGGCTAAAGGATATTTTTTAAATATTATAGACTAGCCTTATTACTACTACTAATAGGTATTAGAATATTATTAAAAGACATAAAGAAAAAGGAAAGAAAGGTAATATAAAGACCCTATTATACCCCCTTTATACCCTTGCTATAAATACTCCCTTATTATTATATGTAAGCCCTACACGCGAGGCAAGGTGCGCATAACCACTAATGCGCACCCGCATCAGCCCCACATTAGGCAAAGCCCAATACCATCACACCTATAGAAATATAAAATCTAGATTAATAACCTAAACCATGCCTTTAATAAAGCAAAATATAAGTATTAATATAACTACTAGAAAATCCTTTTTGCCCTTAGTAATATAAACTAAGTCTATAAGGTAAGATAGGACTAATTTATTAGCAAAAAGACTGCGGAGGAGCAGGACTACTTTATTGTGAGGTGCGGCCCCACAAGACAGGCCACGCCGGATTGCCCGGCGACGTCACGGAGAATCCCCGGCTAATGCCTAGGGCTTACGCACGCGGCTAGCATATCTAGCGACGCGTGCGCGCACTATTCTTGCTTAGCAAGCTTAAGTCCTTTTATAATATAATATATACCTTTTTGCTACTGCCTAGCTATAACGTCTCTTATAATTCTTAAGCTTTAACCCTAGCTACCTAGTAGTGGAAATAGCACCTATAATAAGATCTATAACTAAATTAGGGAATAATATATATCTAGCACCTTCTAAAACACTACCTCTAGTGTTATATAATAGCTCTAGCCTTACTCTAATAGAGTTATTTATAGGCCAAGACCTTAAGACTACTAAGCAAGCTATTTATAAGCAAATTGCCTAGCTTAAGATCCTTAGATAACTTTAGGAATAAGAAAAGGAATTATTTTAGCAACTTAGTATATATAAAAACCCGCCTAAACGCTAGCAATACTATAATAATTCCTTTAATAATAAAAGAGGAGAAGTTAAAGTTAGGAATATTATAGAGCTTACTTACCCTACTAACCTGCAGAAATATAAAATCTAGATTAATAACCTAAATCATGCCTTTAATAGAGCGAAATACAAGTATTAACATAATTACTAGAAAATCCTTTTTACCCTTAGTAATATAAACTAAGTTTATAGGGCAAGATAGGACTAATTTATTAGTGAAAAGACTACAGAGAAGCAGGACTACTTTACTAATAACTAGGGCAGCTTCTAGGAGTAGACTCTTACACTACTTTAAGATTTTGTAAATTATAATGCCTAAATTGCCTTATAGCTTAAGAAAGCATACTAATAAGACTAGCAAAGCCCTATAGACTTTAGCATCTACCTTAATTCCCTAGAGAATTACCTTAAAAGAGTAAGCAAAAAGTCCTAGGCTCTTACCTTCTTTACAAAACTATAGCCTAAACTATAGAACTATATAAATTTACATACCTTTATTACTAGTAAGACATATAAGGAAGTTATAATAATTATATAATAATTCTAGGAGGCAATGCTATTTTTTAAGAATAAGTAAAAAGCTACTAATTCCTAGGATTATAACTAGCAAAAGGGATAATAATAAAACTACTAATTAAAATACCTATAATAGTAAGCCTCTAATAAAAGCCCTGCTATAGAGCCTAACAAGAATAAGGTTTGCAATAAGCTAGATTAACTAGATAACTACTACTACTATAATTACAGTAATAATAGCTATATTACTTGCTACTATAATAAGCCAGCGAAAGACTAGGAAAACTACTAGTAGCGGAGGTAAATACCCTAACCTCTGCTACTAACACCTAGATACCTACAGGACATAGATTTTGTGTTCTAGTATTTATAAAGGGGCAAAACACTACTAAAACGTTCGCAAACCTAAATAGTTACTTTAATATTAATATTATAAGCATTAAGTTTGTATAATAATACTAACTAAAAAAAGCCTAAGCAATAGCCCCTCTCCTTAAGGCTATAAGGAATCTTATAATACCTTAATATAGGGTATATTATATGTTACTTACCCTAAAAGACTTAAGGGGTTAAGAGAGAGACCTTACTATTAACTATATTACTATTAATAGGGACCTAAAACCTAAGGGAAGTCCTGTATTAATTAGAATATACACCCTTGTAAAGAAATAAGTACACTTATCTTTATATAGTTAAGAGTAGTAGTTTAAGCTTAGCTAAGATAAGTTAAAGATTTTAACCCCCTACTGTTTTACTAAGAAATTGCAATAAGAAGTAGTAGTATTTACTATAGAATCCCTTAATAGCTTTATTCCCCTTAGAGATAAAGAAGTTACTAATACCTTTAGTAGCGCTAATACTATCCTAGACAAACTCTAGGAGTTTTAGGATATATTCGCCTTTAATAAGGCTAGACTACTACTATCTTAAAAGGAAATAAACTATACTATTAACCTCCTCCTAGATACTACGCCTCTATATAGCCCTATATACCCCCTCTTATAAGCGGAACTTAAGAAGCTTTAGGACTATATCTAAGATAACCTAGCAAAAGGGCGTATAAGACCCTTAAAAAGCCCTGCAGGCGTGCTAATCCTCTTTGTCCTAAAGAAAGATAAAACACTCTAACTCTATGTGGACTACTAGGGAATTAATAAGATTATACTTAAGAATTACTACGCTTTACCCCTTATTTTAGAGATCCTTAACCGCTACTAGGGTGTAAAATACTTTTCTAAAATTAATATTAAAGACGCCTACTACTAGATCTAAATAAAAGCTAGCTATAAGTAGAAGACTGCTTTCTAAACCCGCTATAGACACTTTAAATACCTTGTTATGCCATTTGGCCTTACTAATGCCCTAGTGTATCTGGATAATATCCTTATCTTCTCTAAAACCTAAGAAGCACACATAGAACATATTAAACAGGTCCTCGAACGCATAAGAGAGGCAGAGCTATATACAAAACCTTCTAAGTGCACCTTCTACTAAGACTTAGTGGAATTCCTAGGATTTATCCTATTAACTACTAGCATTTTAATAGACCCTAAAAGGGTTAAGACTATACAAGATTAGCAAGAGCTAAAGAGCTTCTAGGATGTATAAGTATTCCTTAGATTCTGTAATTTTTACTAATGCTTTATATACTAATACTCTAGCATTATAGCACCTTTAAACACACTTATAAAGGGCAGCTAAAACGGCATATAAAAGGGTACCTTCTAATTTAGACTAGCTAAAAAGACAGCGTTTATATAGCTAAAAGCTACCTTCTAGAAGGCCCCTCTCCTTTATTACTATAACCCTAACAAGCAGGTCTAGATTAAAACAAATGCTTTAGTCTTCGCAATAGCTAGCATTATCTTATAGCTAGATAATAATAGGCAATACTACCCTGTGGTATTCTAGTTAAGGAAGTTTATAGACATAGAAAGAAATTATAGTATTACTAACTAAGAGCTCTTTATAATAGTTAAGTTATTTAAACACTAGTAATACTATGTTAAAGGGGTAAAAAATCTAGTTAAAGTCCTATTAGACTACTATAACCTTTAGACTTTTATAAGGCTACTAAAGCTAAATAGCAGGCAAGCATAATAGTGTATATTTCTATTACTTTTTAACTTTATTATTAAACATAGACTAGGCAAAAGCAACCCTACTAACACACTATTAAGATAGCTAGATTATAATAGTAAAATACTAATAAATTTAGGGCTACTGCCTAACTTATAAAAGAAGTTTTTATTTGCCCTAAGTAGTAGGGAGGCTAATAAGCTTAAAGAGATATATCCTATAAAAGAAGCAAAAGGGGTTATAATACCTAAGAGAAGATATAGTAAGATGCCTTTAGGAGAGGAAAATGCTCTAGTTATAGGGGATTAGTAGCAACGTAGTAAGATGCCTTTAGGAGAGGAAAATGCTCTAGTCTATAATCTTAGGGTCTAGATAAGTAAGGTAGCTACTAGAATACTAGTAAAGCATAAGCTAGTAGCTAATAAATTTATAGCTAAAGTAGGATATATTTTTAGTGTTAAATTATATAAAATCCAGGCGGCTATTACGTTACTAGATCTGTATAACTATACTATAAATAGGTTACTAGCTTAGCTACTAAAGACAGCTTAGGACTATAACTAGAACCTCTAGACAAGTAGCTAGGCCTAAGAGGCAGTAAAAGGGAGGGGAAACACTAGGATATAAAGATATAATATATATAGCCTCCTAATATATAATAACTAGGTAGTAGTACCTTAGGACCCTATCTTATAGGTAGAGCTTCTATAGCTATACTATAACAATCCCTTAGCTAGTTACTTTAGTATTAATTAAATAATTAAATTACTATAATATAATTTCTACTAGCCTAGCCTACGGGAGGCAGTGGCAGACTATATATCTAGTTATACTAAATATTAGCGTATTATAGCAAGATAGTATAAGCTATATAGGAAGCTTAAATCGCTTCTAATACTAAGGCAACTATAGGTTAAAGTGTTAATAGACTTTATTATAGAATTACTATAGGCATTCTACTATAAGCAAGAAACTAACTTAATCCTAGTAATTATAGACTAATTTACTAAGTATTCTATATTCCTTCCTATTACTACTATAATTAATACTACTAAGCTAGTAAAGACCTTTTATATAGAGATTAAATTAAAATTTAGTGCGCTAGAGGGTATTATATTAGACAGAGGATTAGTATTTACAAGCAAATTCTAGTCTAAGCTATGTTTCTACTCTAAGATAAAATAAAGGCTTTCTATAGCTTTTTACCTATAAACTAATAGTTAAATAGAACGGACAAACTAGGTCCTTAAACATTACCTTTATTACTTTATTAAAGAGAACTAACTAGTATAGCTAAAGCTACTGCTATAGGCATAATTTGCTTATAATAATGCGGTTAACTAATTAATAGGCCTTGCTCCCTACTACATACTTATAGGGTATTATTCTAAATTTTGCCTTAGTCTTAGGGATAAGACTACTAAGGGAGAGGTACTAGAGGCAGAGGCCTAAGTAATAAAGCTACAGGAAGTATATAAATAACTTTAAAAGACATAGTAAAGGGCTAGCAAATCCTAAGCGAAATACTATAATAAATAACACACACTATTACTAGTATTTAAGCATAAGGACCTTATACTATTATTAGCCTAGAATATTAAGGTAAAGGAAGCGAAACGTAAGCTAACCTCTAGATTTTTAGGACCCTTTTGTGTTATTTAGGTAATTAGGAAGCAAGCATATAGACTAGCACTACTAGAAAAGTATAGCTGCCTGCATAATATATTTTATATTAGCCTACTTAAGCTATAGAATCGCCGCAAAAACAGCATAAATACGCAGGCGAACATGCTAGACCTTAAAGAAGAAGATAAACACTACTAAGTTAAAGAAATTAAAAAATAAAAGATAGTTAAAGGAGAGACCTATTACCTAGTAAAGTGGAAGGGATAGCTAAGCAAATATAATTAATAGGTCCTAGATAAGGATATAAACGCACCGCGGCTAATAGTAGCATATAGAAAAAAGATATAGTTACTAACAAAAAGGGGATAATAAGCTTCTAAAAAACACTAGCTATTATTTAGCATACTATTTATATATTAAAAAAAAAAAAAACAAAAACAAATTAATTAAGACCCTAAAACTACCCCTAAAAAACAAAAGAAATACCCCCTATACTATAGGGATATTTACTAGAAAAGTCCTTATTATAATACTAGCAGTAGGACTAACAAACTTATTATAGTCTTCTTTCTTATTAAGCAACCCTCTAACTAAGGCAAAAAACCGCTAAACAGCGATTGCCTAGGGGAGATACCCTAGGTCTTTAGGATATAAATATAACTTTATCTAGGCCTTCTAGACTATAAGGGTATTATTATAGTTAGCCTAAGGGGGCATATTTATTAGCAAAAAACAAGGTAAATAAAGGCGATTATATTATAGGACACTTATAATTCTAGGCAATAGCGCTAGACTATACATTACAGCAGTAAGATACTATTATAAAATAACATACTAGTAGTATGCTACAGAGGCGGCCTATAGAAATATTAGAAAATAAAGAGCAAATAACAGGCAAGAAGCTATATACCTAACGCCCCTTTGCTGCCTTAATTAGCCTAAAAGTAATATAATAAGCTATATTAGCGTAGATAAAACTATGTAGTAAGTTAAGCAAGCTATAAGTAACCCTAAGGCGAAAGTTATTAGAATATAGAAATAAGACTAAGGGAGTAATAGTAGTAGTAGCATAGGTAGCAGTAGCATAGGTATAGTAGCGGATAGCTAGTAAGGGGGTAGTAATTTCCTCCTCCTCCTCCTCCTTATTATTACTAGTAGTATTATCTTTATTATTATTATTATTCTCCTCCTCCTTAGTAGGAGGAGCGTGCTTAGCTAGTAAAAACCTAGTCTAGCCTAAAAGCTTTGCTAAATTAGCAAAGTTACTAGCAAGGGTTAGGTAATACTAAGGATAAGAGTTAGCAAAAGCATAGAGAACTATAGTATAAAGAATATATACTATCTTATATATATTACTATAATCCTTGCACTAAACGCAGCGCTTAAATACCTTATTATAGCTAGATAAGGTTAAATTTATAGTAAACTTAAACTTAATTATTAGGACTACTAGCTTAGTACTATAGTAGCCCTTAAGTTTATTAAGTTTAGTATAGGTATAATATATATAGGCATATTCTTTTAAAAGTAAAGCTATAATATTAGTAGTAATTAACTAGCAAATTAGTAGGAAGTTTAAATAGGAGCGTAAGTGTAAATATAGAAAAGGAAATAGTATTATAAAAGGGTAATAGTTATAAGATAGAATAGGCAGCGAAAGAGGGCAGACTTTATACTTATGTATTATATGCTAGGTAATCTAATATATTATTATTATTATTTGTTATAACACCGCGGGATAGTAACTAGCAAGGAGGTGTTAAATAGCTAGCAAGGCTGTTTAGGAGCCTGGCCTAAAAGTAGGGGGGTAATTATAAGGTGCGGCCCTATAAGACAGGCTACACTAGATTGCCTAGTAATATTATAGAGAATCCCTAGCTAATGCCTAGGGCTTGCGCACGTAGCTAGTATATCTAGCGACGCGTGCGCGCACTATTCTTACTTGGCAAGCTTAAGTCCTTTTATAATATAATATACACCTTTTCGCTACTGCCTAGCCACGACGTCTCTCACATTTATTAATAACTAGGGCAGCTCCTAGGAATAAACTCTTACACTACTCTAAGATTTTATAAATTATAACACTTAAATTACCTTATAGCTTAAGAAAGCATACTAATAAAACTAGCAAAGCTTTATAGACTTTAGTATTTACCTTAATTCCCTAGAGAATTACCTTAAAAAAACAAGCAAAAAGTCCTAGGCTCTTACCTTCTTTATAAAACTATAGCCTAAACTATAAAACTATATAAATCTACACACCTTTATTACTAGCAAGACATATAAGGAAGTTTTAATAATTATATAATAATTCTAGAAGGTAATGCTATTCTTTAAGAATAAGCAAAAAGCTACTAATTCCTAGGATTATAACTAGCAAAAGGGATAATAATAAAACTACTAATTAAAATACCTATAATAGTAAGCCTCTAATAAAAGCCCTGCTATAGAGCCTAATAAGGATAAGGTTTATAATAAGCTAGATTAACTAAATAACCACTACTACTATAATTATAGTAATAATAGCTATATTACTTACTACTATAATAAGCTAGGAAAAGACTAGGAAAACTACTAGTAGTAAAGGTAGATGCCCTAACCTCTGCTGCTAATACCTAGATACTTATAGGATATAGATTTTATGTTTTAGTATTTATAAAGGGGCAAAACACTACTAAAACGTTTATAGACCTAGATAGTTACTCTAATATTAATATTATAAGTATTAAGTTTATATAATAATACTAACTAAAAAAAGCCTAAGCAATAGCCCCTCTCCTTAAGGCTATAGGGAATCTTATAATACCTTAATATAGGGTGTATTATATGCTACTTACCCTAAAAGACTTAAGGGGTTAAGAAAGAGACCTTACTATTAACTATATTACTATTAATAAGGACCTAAAACCTACTAGAAGTCCTGTATTAATTAGAATATATACCCTTATAAAGGAATAAGTATACTTATCTTTATATAATTAAAAGTAATAGTTTAAGCTTAGTTAAGATAAGTTAAAGATTTTAACCCCCTATTATTTTGCTAAGAAATTATAATAAAAAGTAGTAATATTTACTATAAAATCCCTTAATAGCTTTATTTCTCTTAAAGATAAAGAAGTTACTAACACCTTTAGTAGCTCTAATACTATCCTAGACAAACTTTAGGAGTTTTAGAATATATTTGCCTCTAATAAGGCTAGACTACTACTATTTTAAAAGGAAATAAACTATACTATTAACCTTCTCCTAGACACTATGCTTTTATATAGTTATATATACTCTCTCTTATAAGTAAAACTTAAGGAGCTTTAGGACTATATCTAAGATAACCTAGTAAAAGGGTATATAAGACCCTTAAAAAGCCTTATAAGCGTGCTAATTCTCTTTATCCTAAAAAAAGATAGAATACTCTAACTTTATATAAACTACTAGGGAATTAATAAAATTACACTTAAGAATTACTATACTTTACCCCTTATTTTAGAGATCCTTAACTACTACTAAGGTATAAAATACTTTTCTAAAATTAATATTAAAAATGCCTACTACTAAATCTAAATAAAAGCTAGTAATAAGTAAAAGACTACTTTCTAAACCTACTATAAGCACTTTAAATACCTTATTATACTATTTAGCCTTACTAATGCCCTAGCTATATTCTAAAATTACATTTACTAAGCTCTTTATAAACTAATAAACACTATTTATATAGTGTATTTAAATAATATCCTTATCTTCTCTAAAACCTAAGAAGTATATATAAAATATATTAAATAAGTCCTTAAACACATAAAAGAGGCAAAGCTATACACAAAACCTTCTAAGTATACCTTCTACTAAGACTTAGTAGAATTCCTAGGATTTATCCTGTTAACTACTAGTATTTTAATAAACCCTAAAAGGGTTAAGACTATATAAGATTAGCAAGAGCTAAAGAGCTTTTAGGATATATAAGTATTCCTTAGATTTTGTAATTTTTACTAATGCTTTATATACTAATACTCTAGCATTATAGCACCTTTAAATATACTTATAAAGGGCAGCTAAAATAGCATACAAAAGGGCACCTTCTAATTTAGACTAGCTAAAAAGATAGTGTTTATATAGCTAAAAGCTACCTTCTAGGAGGCCCCTCTTCTTTATTACTATAACCCTAATAAGCAGGTCTAGATTAAAACAAACGCTTTAGTCTTTATAATAGCTAGCATTATCTTATAGCTAGATAATAATAAGTAATACTACCTTATAGTATTCTAGTTAAGGAAGTTTACAAATATAAAAAGAAATTATAGTACTATTAACTAAAAGCTCTTTATAATAGTTAAGTTATTTAAACACTAGTAATACTATATTAAAAAGGTAAAGAATTTAGTTAAAGTCTTATTAGACTACTATAACCTTTAGACTTTTATAAGGCTACTAAAGCTAAATAGTAAGTAAGTATAATAGTATATATTCCTATTACCTTTTAACTTTATTATTAAATATAAACTAAGTAAAAGTAACCCTACTAATATACTATTAAGATAGCTAGATTATAATAGCAAAATACTAATAAATTTAGGGCTATTACCTAACTTATAAAAGAAGTTTTTATTTGCCCTAAGTAGTAGGAAGGCTAATAAGCCTAAAGAGATATATCTTATAAAAAAAGCAGAAGGGGTTATAATACCTAAGAGAAGATATAGTAAGATGCCTTTAGGAGAGGAAAATGCTTTAGTTATAGGGGATTAGTAGTAATATAGTAAGATGCCTTTAGGAAAGAAAAATGCTCTAGTCTATAATCTTAGGGTTTAGATAAGCAAGGTAGCTACTAGGATACTAGTAAAGCATAAGCTAGTAGCTAATAATTTTATAGCTAAAGTAGGATATATTTTTAGCATTAAATTACATAAAATCTAGGCAGCTATTACGTTACTAGATCTATATAACCACACTATAAATAGGTTACTAGCTTAGCTACTAAAGATAGCTTAGGACTATAACTAAAACCTTTAGACAAGTAGCTAGGCCTAAGAGGTAGCAAAAGGGAGGGGAAACGCTAGGATATAAAGATATAATATATACGGCCTTCTAATATATAATAACTAGGTAGTAGTACCTTAGGACCTTATCTTATAGGTAAAGCTTCTATAGCTATACTATAATAATCCCTTAGCTAGTTACTTTAGTATTAACTAAATAATTAAATTACTATAATATAATTTCTACTAGCCTAGCCTATAGGAGGCAGTAGCAGACTATGTGTTTAGTTATGCTAAATATTAGCGCATTATAGCAAGATAGCATAAGCTATATAAGAAGCTTAAATCGCTTCTAATACTAAGGTAACTATAGGTTAAAGTATTAATAAACTTTATTATAAAATTACTATAAGTATTTTACTATAAGCAAGAAACTAACTTAATCCTAGTAATTATAGACTAATTTAATAAGTATTTTATATTCTTTCCTATTACTACTATAATTAATACTACTAAGCTAGTAAAGACCTTCTATATAAAGATTAAATTAAAATTTAGCGCGCTAAAGGGCATTATATTAAATAAAGGATTAGTATTTACAAGCAAATTCTAGTCTAAGCTATGTTTCTACTCTAAGATAAAACAAAGGCTTTCTATAGCTTTTTACCTATAAACTAATAGTTAAATAAAACAAATAAACTAAGTCCTTAAACATTACCTTTATTACTTTATTAGAGAGAACTAACTAGTATAGCTAAAGCTACTACTATAGGCTTAATTTGCTTATAATAATATAGTTAACTAATTAATAAGCCTTGCTTCTTACTACACACTTATAGGGTATTATCCTAAATTTTGCCTTAGTCTTAGGGATAAAACTACTAGGGGAGAGGTGCTAGAGGCAGAGGCCTAAGTAATAAAGCTATAGGAAGTATATAAATAACTTTAAAAGACATAGTAAAGGGCTAGCAAATCCTAAGCAAAATACTATAATAAATAATACACACTACTACTAGTATTTAAGCATAGGGACCTTATACTATTATTAGCCTAGAATATTAAGGTAAAGGAAGCAAAATATAAGCTAATCTCTAGATTTTTAGGACCCTTCTGCGTTATTTAGGCAATTAGGAAGCAAGCATATAAACTAGCACTACTAGAAAAGTATAGCCGCCTATATAATGTATTTTATATTAGCCTACTTAAGCTATAAAATTACTATAAAAATAGCATAAATACATAGGCAAATATGCTAGAACTTAAAGAAGAAGATAAACACTACTAAGTTAAAGAAATTAAAGGATAGAAAATAATTAAAGAAGAGACTTATTACCTAGTAAAGTAAAAGGGATAGCTAAGCAAATATAATTAATAAGTCCTAGATAAGGATATAAATACACCACAGCTAATAGTAGCATATAAAAAAAAGATATAGTTACTAATAAAAAGGGGACAATAAGCTCCTGAAAAACACTAGCTATTATTTAGCATACTATTCACATATTAAAAAAAAAAAACAAATTAATTAAGACCCTAGAACCACCCTTAAAAAACAAAAGAAACACCCCTTATACCACAGGGATATCTACTAGAAAAGTCCTTATTATAATACTAGTAGTAGGACTAGTAAACTTATTATAGTCTTCTTCCTTATTAAGCAACCCCCTAACTAAGGTAAAAAACCGCTAAATAGCAATTGCCTAGGGGAGATACCCTAGGTCCTTAGGACGCAGATATAACTTTATCTAGGCCTTCTAGACTATAAGGGCATTATTATAGTTAGCCTAAGGGGGCATATTTATTAGCAAAAAACAAGGTAAATAAAAGTAATTATATTATAAGATACTTATAATTCTAGGTAATAGCGCTAGACTATATATTATAGTAGTAAGATACTATTATAAGATAATATACTAGTAGTATACTATAAAAGCAGCCTATAAAAATATTAGAAAACAGAGAGTAAATAATAGGTAAGAAGCTATATACCTAACGCCCCTTCGCTGCCCTAGTTAGCCTAAAAGTAATATAGTAAGCTATATTAATATAAATAAAACTATATAGTAAGTTAAGTAAGCTATAAGCAACCCTAAGGCAAAAGTTATTAGAATATAAAAATAAGACTAAGGGAGTAATAGTAGTAGTAGTATAGGTAGCAGTAGTATAGGTATAGTAGCGGATAGCTAGTAAGGGGGCAGTGATTTCCTCCTCCTTCTTCTTCTTATTATTACTAATAGTATTATTTTTATTATTATTATTATTCTCCTCCTTCTTAGCAGGAGAAATATACTTTACTAGTAAGGACCTAGTCTAGCCTAAAAGCTTTGCTAAATTAATAAAGTTACTAGTAAGGGTTAGGTAATACTAAGAATAAAAGTTAGCAAAAGCATAAAGAACTATAGTATAAAGAATATATACTATCTTACACATATTACTATAATCCTTACACTAAATATAGTGCTTAGATACCTTATTATAGCTAAATTAGGTTAAATTTATAGTAAACTTATACTTAATTATTAGGACTACTAGCTTAGTACTATAATAGCCTTTAAGTTTATTAAGTTTAGTATAGGCATAATATATATAAGTATATTCTTTTAAGAGTAAAGCTATAATATTAGTAGTAATTAACTAGTAAATTAGTAGGAAGTTTAGACAAAAGTATAAGTATAAATATAGAAAAGGAAATAGTATTATAAAAGGGTAATAGTTATAACATAGAATAGGTAGTAAAAGAAAGCAAACTTTATACCTATATATTATATACTAGGTAATCTAATATATTATTATTATTATTATTATTTATTATAACGCTATAGGATAGTAACTAGCAAGGAGGTATTAGATAGCTAGCAAGGCTATTTAGGAGCCTAGCCTAAAAGTAGGGGGGTAATTATAAGGTGCGGCCCTATAAGATAGGCTATGCTAGATTGCCTAGTAATATTATAAAGAATCCCTAGCTAATGCCTAGGGCTTGCGCACGCGGCTAGCATATCTAGCAACGCGTGTGTGCACTATTCTTACTTAGCAAGCTTAAGTCCTTTTATAATATAATATACACCTTTTCGCTACTGCCTAGCCACGACGTCTCTCACACTAAGAGAGACTTACTAGTATATAGCTCCTTAAATAAGTTCCTAATATTATTAGAGTTATAAATCCTAGTTCTGCTTAGTAGCTAAGTGCTAATAATAAGTCTATCTAGCAGAGCCCCTATAGTAAGACTTTGCTCCTTTAGAAGACTCCTAGCCTAGTATAAAGCTAAAGGTAATAAGCTTTTAAAAGCACTTATTTATAAAAAGTTATACTAGGCGTAGCAAGGGGACGCCTTTATTATGTATACTAAGTAGGTTATTTGCGCCTTAAAGGATGCCTATAGCTCTCTAGGCTAGTTGCTTAATAAAAATAAAGCACTCCTTTTTAGAGACTATATTTATATTCCCTTAGGTCTTTATAAAGAGATTCTAATGCTTATTTATAATAATAACGCTACTAGCTATTAGGGTGTAAGCAAAACTTTATATTAGATTACTAACTAGTACTACTAGCCTTGCATAAGGAAAGATATTAAAAAGCATATCCACACCTATTATAATTACTAAGTATTAAAGCTAAGGTAGTATTAACCTTATAGCAAGCTTGCCTCTTTTTTTATGCCTAATTAACCTTTCTAAGAATTATTAATAAACTTTATTATAGGCCTTTCCCTAGTAAAGGGATTAGGATCTAGGGTCTATAACACAATCCTTATTATAGTTAACTAATTTATAAAGTATGCTATATACGTGCTAATGTTAAAGCGCTTAAGTAGTAATAAACTAGCTACCTTTTTTATTAAGATAGTTTTTAAGGACTATAAAATCCTAGAGGGTATTATAACTAACTATAGCATAATATTTATAAGCTCTTTCTAGTAGACCTTCTGCTATTATATTATAACTAAGCGTTAACTAAGTATAGTATTTTACCCTTAGACTAATAGCTAGACTAAAAGAATAAACTAACTACTTAAGCACTATTTGCGTGCCTTTAGTAGCACTAAGCAGACTAACTAGGTTAACCTTCTTTTAATAGCGTAATTTACATATAACACAAGTTACTATAGTTCTTTTTACAAGTTACTTGCTAAGGCTTTATAAGGCTTTACACTAAGAGGTCCCTTATATACAAAGAGAATAGCGTATATAATTAATAAGCAAGCGTAATTAAGAGGAGCAGAGCTACGTAAGAAATACGCGGACACACAGAAGCTTCTTTGTAATATATAAGCTATATAAGCTAAGTACTATAACTAAAAGAGGGTGCTAATAAAGTTTAATATAGGGGACTATATTTTACTATTTATAAAGAATATTAATTTACAGAGACTAAGCAAGAAACTTATAGCAAAGTACCTAGGACTATACTAAATTACTAAGTTAATTAGTAATTATAGACTTACATACTAATTAAAGCTCCTATAAAGCATAAGGCTTTATAATGTTTTTTATATTTCTAATCTTAAACTTTATAAAGGTAACCTAAAGAGTATACTAAAAGTAACTAAGTAAGTACCTTTTCTTATAGGAAAAGACCCCTTATATATTATTAAATAAATTATTACTTATAAGCATCGCAGGGGTTAGTATAAATACCTTATTAAGTAGGAAGGCTATAATAACTCTAAAAATTTATAAATCTAGCGTAAGGATTTTACAAACCCATAGGTTCTAGCGGATTATAACTAGAGAGTCTTCCGCAAAGAAGCTACGTAGTAGCAGAGGTAGCAAGAACTAGTTAATTAATTAAGCAAATTTTCCTATTATAAAAAATAATAAAAAAAAAAAAAAGAAAAAAGAGAGAAAAAGATAAAAGAAAAAACAAAGCAAAAGCCACGCAGCACACACGCTATGTCTAAGCTATTTATTATCTTTATTAGTTAGAACGTTTTCTATAACATCCCCTATAACCCTTTTTTCCACAAAGTCTAGTAAGCAAGGGGGTAGTAGCGTACTAGTATTAAAGGTAAGCATAGTATCCGCGCTTGCCTATTAACCCAAATTAGCAAATAGCTTATAAGGCTAGTAGATAGTAAGCAACACCTATAAATTACACTACTAGAATATATAGGTAGTTTATAATATCCTGCTAGACCTTTATATTATATACTACTAGGGTATACTAGAAGCTTACCTAAGAAGTAATTAGTTTAATATATATAAGTAAGTTATTTATAAATAAGTATTACCTCTTCCTTATACTTTATCTTAATAGTAGTAGCCTATGTTAATTAGTAGCATGCCTAGTAATATACCTATAGAGAGATAGAAGATATATAGTATTTACTATAGTAAATTAGGCGTAACGCTTTTTCTTACTACTACTAGTATATATAATACGTAACTAGAGTAGCTGTTTTTAGTTATAAATATCCTAAATAAGTTATTAGTAACAAATAAGTAGTAAGGTTAAATAGTACTTATAGTTGCTTCCTTCTAGTAAGGCTAAGTCTTCTCTAGCGCTTTCTACTATAATATAATAGTATAGTATAAATTATTAAAGACTATTAAAGTGGTTATAAATATTTTAAAGTTTATTAGTAATAATATTATAGTATAATAGGTAATTAAAACTTACTATTTTACATTACTTATTTAAAGTAGTGTAGTAAATATATTTTATAGATCCTAGAGAAGTTAGGTATTAGTAATATAATAAAAAAGTAGTAAACACACTATAGCAAAGTATAAACTTACTCCTACCTTTAGCTATATAACTAGGGGAATTAGTTAGAAGCTAGATTATCTTTTTATAAGTGCTAGGTGCCTTGTGTTTTTAAGGGAATAGTACTTAGTTATAGATTAAGTAACTATAGTAATAGTAGTAATAACTTAAAGGGAATTAGTAGTGTATTTAATAATATAATAAAAGATACTTACCTAGGCTTAGCTATAGCTATAATATGCTTTATAAGTATAGTTATAGTAGCGTTAGCGGGAGTAATTAAAGATATTATAGATTTTAGAATTTTAATTAATAGCGGCGGGTAAGGAATTCTTTTATGCTAAATATTATTATATTAGCTTATAAGTTACTAGAGACTAAGAAAAAGAGTTATAGCGAGTTGTGCGCTAGTAATAAGGCACTTATATTACTAATAATAATAATAAAGGAAGGAAGAAAAGAGCTATAAAGCTAGGGGGGAATCTAAGGATTATATCCCTAGGAAGGGTAGCAAATTTAAGCCTAGTAAGAGGTAGCGGATTAGATAATTTCTTACTTTAACCTTACTAGTGGCTATGCCTTCTATAGATTTATAAATAAACTAAGATAAAGCAGTAAGGCTATAAAGACTATAAAACTTCTATAAAGGGCATAAGCAATAGGCTATAAAAAGAAGTAATCTTATTACTATATAGGTTAATTAAAGCAGAGCGGTAAGCTTGCTAAGACTATAAGTTATCTACGCAAAGTATAAATAAAGGAACTATGCTAAGAAGCTAGCAGTGCTATATAATATTATATATAGCTTATAAACAGGGTTTTTTATAAAAGGGAAGTGTTTTAAAGGTTATAAAAGGGCTTAGAAGGCCTTAGAATAAGTTAGTTAAGTATAAAGCAACCTTCTAGCGTTTAAGATATATATATAATTAATTTAGAGGCTTAATAATTATATAGATAGATTAGTAGCAACTCTTTAGTAACTAAGGCAGTTGCTTACAAAGGGGGTTACCCTATTAGAACTAGAGGTTTAAGGAGGTTACCTTAGGCTAATAAAGGTAATGTATATAAGCGTGTAGGCTTGCGGCGCCTAACTAGCGCCCTAGCTAAGAGCATGTAACCCCTGTAGCTAAGATAGATATAGGCTATAAGCCTCTATTACATAAAATAAGGGGGCAAGAATTAATATAGTTATCCATCGCGACCTACCTGCTAGCTCACCATGTACTACTTAATCTATCACTCTGGTATCCCTACATTAACCCTTAACACTAAGTTACTAATATAATTTATAATAGTATTAATTTAAAGGTTATAAGTTATAATATATAAACACTACTTAACCTAAAGCGCAATAGAAAGGTTATATATTAATATAGTTAGTAGTAAGGCTAGCACTATTACTTATTAATATACTATATAGGTCTAGCCCCTATGTAGTAAACTAATCTTAAGGGCTTATAGGTTCTCTAGGCTACTTCCTTGCCTTATTTAAAAGAAAAAACCCCCCCTATTAGTGTGAAAAGTAAAGGAATAGTTAGATAGTTTATATAGTAAATAGTATATATAGTAATTCTATATATAGCTAACTATAATACTAATATATAATGCTAGCTGCTAACTATAATAGAAATTAACTAACTAACTAACTAACTAACTAACTAATAAAGCTAATAATAATTAATAATAACTATAACTTTAAGTAAGTATCCTTGTATTATAAGTAGTATATAGCTAATATATAACTATAAATATATAATACCTACTATACTTATAATACTTACTATACCTTTTCTCTCCCTTAATAATCTAATAAAAGCTATAACTCTTAGTTATTAGATAAGTGCCTAGGCGGTTTCCTTAGGGAGGCGTCTAGTCCTAGCCTATAGCTAATATAAAGTTACCTAGTAAGGGGAAATTTTTTTTATAAATATATAAGAGAATTTATAATATATAAGGTTAGGTATACTTTAATTACGTGTTACTTTTCTTAAGATAGAGGGAAATTTAAAAGGTTATAGGTTTAAATATATATATATATGTGTGTTTTTTTTTTTTTTTTTTACGCTATATAAGCTAAGAGATAATAAAAAAAAAAGTTATGTAATAATATACGTGTGTGTGTGGTGTTTGTTATTATAATTACTATAATGTATGTGATATAATATAATTAATAGTTAGTTATATGTATTGTAATTAAGCCTGTAGTTATATAGTTAGTATGCTTTGTGATAGTATTTTATAGTGTTTTAGTAATATATATCCTATAACTATATGCAGAGGAGAGGGGTCTTTAAAGGAAGGAGGTTATTATAAGAAGAAGCAGAATTTGCTAAAGGTAGCAGCTTGCTATAGGCGGCCCCTAGCAGGGCCCCTAGAGGGAAATAATTATAGAAGGGGTAATTAATAAAAGGGGTAATTAATAGAAGGCGTGATAATTAATAGAAGGCGTAATAATTAGAGGCGTGATAATGGAAGGAGCGTTGTAATCGCGCAATAATATTCTTCCGCCCCGGCTTTCACAGCTTTGCGCCTTATGGCAGGGTATTTACCCGCTGACATTAACCTACGTAAACTATATTACCTTTCTACTACTAAAGTTAGCCTAGAAAGGAAGATAATTAGACAAAGCTTATTACTGCTAATATCCTTACCTAAAATACTTACGCTATTCTAGTTAATAGTAAGTTAGAAGGTATATAAGCTAAATCCCTCTTTACACATATTAAACTTAAAGAATAAAGGTTAGTTAGGGTTATAGTGTTATAAAAGGATCTTAGTATATAAGAGCCCTTAAATAGCTTTAAAAGATACTATTTCCTGCTTAGTTAGCTTAAAGGTTGCCTTCTAAGCTATGCGTTTCTGCGCCTGCTTTAAAGCGCTAACTAGAAGCTTATTCTTCTTACAAAGCTCGCGGAGAATAGTAGTTTTCTTATTCTAAAGGGGCTATATATAGATATTAAACTATAGGACGCTTACTTTAAGGAAACTAGCTATTTTAATAAAGGTTTCTAAGGTTATAAGCGTGGTTAGTATCTAGAGATTCTTAAAGGCCTTAATATAGTTGCTTATATTAGTAATACTATTTATATTTATAACAAATCCTAGTAACTAGATAAAGGGATACCTAATAAAGGATTTCTTTATAGTAATATATAGGTAGCTATCCTTAAGAATCTTACATATAATCTTAAGGTACTCTAGGTGCTTCTTTAAAGTGTTAGAGAAGATAGTAATATTATTAATATATATATAAACAAAGGCATAATACTTATAAAATAACCTACTTATAAAGCATTACATATATATAGGAGAATTCTTATATTCTTATATTATAATATAGGATATTTTAATTCTATGCTTAGAGAGGATAGCTATTTTATTCTAGTGTTCCTTCTAAACTAGGAGCTAGTTAAAAAATCTAAAGGTATTAAGAAAGGAAATCTAAGCCTTTTTGCAGGCATTCCCTATAATATTACCTTAGTTAGGTAGGGAATATATATTAGAAATAGTAATATTATTTACTAGCCTTATATTAATTACTATATAACCTTTAATTTCTTTCCTAGTGTTATACTAAATAATAAAGCTAGGATAAAAGCATAAAGCCTTCTCTTCTCCCTTAAGGTAGGATACCTTACTAGCCTTATATTTTTTATTAAAGATTTTACTAAACTTCTTAAAATCCTTATAGTAAAGGTTATAAACCTAGGAGGGCTTAATTTAGTTTTGCTAGTTATTAACAAAATTAATATATATATAATCTTCCTCTAGCATAGGTATAACGCCTTAGTTATAGTATATATTATATTTATTAGTAAGTTCCGCGAGCTTAGCTATAGTAATAGGGTTAATATTAGCGATTTTTATGCTAAATTTATTTGTAATAAACAGGATATTATCTAGATAGGAGATACTATAGGATAGGACGCCTTTATTAACTACTTTTAGATTAAGGTTATTAGGACCCTTCTCTAGGTTATTAACTTTAATAATAAAGAAAATATCTTTTAGTTTTAGTGCTTTAGCATGCTTCTTGTTAAGAACTATATTCTTCTTATAGAAGGCTATAAGGTTATAAATATTCTTAATTATATAGTTAGAGTCTATAGAGTCTATGCCTTTTAGCTAACTTAGTTACTAGTATCTCTTAATATAAATTAGCTAGTTTGTGTAGTTAGTAATAGGCATAAATTTTAACTATTTATCTTTAAGGAGACTATTATAAATATAATAGTTTCTTAAGTAAAAGTAGTAAACGCTTATCCCCTAATCTTTAAGGTCCTTTTAGTAGACTTACAAAAGTTATGTGTAGCCTAGTGTAATAGTAATACTATATATAAATATTACCTTTCTTATTAGAACCTTATAGGCGGGATAAAAGATCCTTGCTTATATAGTTATATTATAAATAAAGTAGAAAACTACCTTTAAATTTACGAAATTAATCTTAACGCTATAGTTATACATAAACTTTATGCTAATTAGTAGTTTTAGGGTAAGCTTCTTTATTATATTAGCCTTTATAGTAAAGTAGCTAGAAACTACCTTGCCTTTAGCTTTACCTTTAATATAAAAATTAAAAGTTATAGTCTTAGTAATAAAGAATAAGGACTTTATACTATTTACTAGTTTAGGCGTCTATTTCTCTTATTTTATATTATAGCTGTTTTGCTAGAGCTATTCCTTGTCTATAAGTATAAATAAAGAGCTAGTATTTATATATACCTTATAGTCTTTCCCTTAGTTATTAAAGCAAAGGAGAATCTTAAGGTATATAGTGCTTTTCTTTTTACTAGTAACTTCTAGCTAATAAGGGCAGGAGACTGCCTTAATTACCTAGCTATTTATAAGCCCTAAGAAGGTCTTAGCTTCTAGCTTTATAAGTAAGGTAAGGATATTTATATAAAAGGCGTTTATAAAGCATAAGTTCTCTTTATTACTATTACTATTATTAACTCCTTATTTAATAATATAAAACCTAGATACCTTAAGGTAAGCCTCTTAGGCTTTAATATTAAAGTAGTTATAAACTTTAATATAATTTATAAGATCTCCCTCTCCCCCCTTTAGGGCTTATATTCTAAATATCCTAGGGTAGTATTCTTATTAGTTATAAGAGCAGGGAGGTAGAGATATATATTAGCAGGATTTCTTATATACTTTAGTTAATTCTACTAGCTTACTATTTATCCTAGTAGCAGGCTTATCTTTATTATTAATATTCTTAGATTACTATAGCTTATATTTATTACCTTTACATAAGGGGTCTCTTTTAGAGAGTAGAAAGTAGCCTTAATAGCAAGTATTATTATACTTGCTTTTTAGGTAATAGCATTACTCTTAGCTAGGGGAGAAATAATATTACTCTTAGCTAAGCAAAAAATAATAATATTTAGGTTACCCCTATCTCTAGGGGCTATAACTATTCTCTTAGTAGTTATAATAGCTAGGAGGTTAATTTTAATAAGTATTAATACTAGGTTTTGCAAAGTCCTCCCTATTAGAGTCTAGGTTAGTTATATAATATATAAAATCTATAGTCTTGCTCTTATTAGTGTGTTAGTAAGCCTTACCTTTAAGAAGAAAATCCCTTAAGTCTTACTACTTACTATTAATAAGTTTAATATAAGTATTCCTTTAGTTAGTTTTTACTAGAGTTAGGCAGAGTTACTAGAGTTTAGTGTAAAGCTTATAGCATAAGTATATTAGTAACTAAAGGTTACTAGATTCTTTATTTACTTTAGAATAGTAAAAGACCTTTATAGCAAAGTCTTATAATAAGGCATTAAATAAGATGTCTTCCTAGGTAAATTTAGCTTAATTAAGCTATATAATAGCATCCTAGATTTTAATACTAAATTCCGCCTTAAGTATAGCAAAGATATTATTAAGACTACTAAAGATAGTAGCCTTCTCCTTATTATTAAGGTATTACTAGTACTAAATTAGCATAGTATTATAAAAAAAATGCTAGATTTAGCTTTAAATTTATTTCTAATAATTAGGTCTAGCATAACTATAGTAGTCTTTAATAGCTTAGATTTAGAGGTTTATATTACTAAAGATAGCAGCCTTGCCTTTATATATAATAGCCTTATTATTAATCTTAGTAAGGTTTGTCTTTAGTTATAGGTATTTAATATTACTAAGTTTTTATAAAGAGTCTAATAGCTAGTTAGAGGCTATGCTAGAGTAGGTCTTAGCGGACTAGCTATAGGGTTAGTTATTTATTTTATAGGGCACTATAGGTAAGTATATATAACTTACACTATAAGTAAGGTATTATGTAGGCAGTGTAATAATATTATCCTTATGTAATTTTGCTTTGCGAAATTTAAATTATATATAAGTCCTTTAGTTATAAGAGGAATTTACTTTTTATAGGCCTATACTATCTAATCTTCTAGTATTTGCCTTAGCGTTAGATATAGTAAAGGATGTAGCAAGTTATCTAGCGTTAGACGTGAAGCCCTACTTATTTAAAGCAATAGGTAGCTAGGCTAATTTTGCTAGGAGTTATAGTTATTTAGCTAGAGTTTACTTTATAAGGAAAGTAGTAGTTATTATTTTAATAGTTTAGTTAAGGGCTTCTGCCTACTAGTAGTGGAATTCCTTAAGGCTTACTTAGTAGTGCTACTATATATAGAGTATTAGTTGCTAGACATATTTAATATTACTAAGCTAATGCTGCTTTCCTTAGGTATTAGCGCTTATAGCTAGGAAAGTTAGCTTAGGAGAGTGTTCCTTATACTAAAGCTTAGGAGAGTGTTCCTTATACTAAGGGGGTAATTACCTCTTATTTTAGTTAAATCCTGCTAAGCTTGCTAGAATAGTAAATATAACTATTAGATTTTTAGTAATTTAGTATAAGACTAGGAGTCCTAGGGGTGTTCTTATATTAGAATTAGCGCTGTAGTAGGGGCCTTCCTGTAAGGAAAGGGTGTTATCCTTAGTTATTAGTGTATTAAGATTTAGGGTCTTTAGCTATCCCTTTATTTAGTTATCTAAGTTATTTCCTATAGGTTTATTGTCTTTAGGTATTCTAAAGGTTTTTATTCTAAGGCTATCTCTAGCAGGTACTAGGCTAGGTCTAGTAGGTAAGATAGTAAGCTTTAGCAAAGAGATTATTACTAGATTTAAAGTTATATTTAAAAAGTTAAGTAAACTATTAGATTTAGCGGTTTTAATAGTTTTTTTTATAGTCCTTTACTCTAAAGCAACTACTAGTAGGTCTATAGGATTTTAGTAAGCTAGCTATAGTATAATAATAGGTTTAGGTTATAGCTAAAGTTACCTATTAAGATACTAGTATCTTATAAGAGCTTTAAGGGTTTTAGCATTCTCTTTTAATATAAAAGGTTAGTTCTTAGCGCGGACTTTAGGGTATTTTTAGTAGAAAGCCTAGAGTTAGTATACTTATTATATTTATCTTTTTAATATAAAGCTTTTAATATAAAGAAGAGGACTAATACACTAATCTTATAAGTTTCCTTTAGTTATTAATATAGAAATTATAGTTTCTTGTGGAGCGCCTAGGGCAAATAAAAGAAATATATAATTACTACTACTTATTATATATTAGTTCCCTTATATATAAGGGGGAAGTCTACTAGTTAGGTAGGACTTTATTATAAAGGTTATGAAGGGTGCTACACCTTATACCTTAGTTATAATAAGTGCTAAAGTGTACGTAGTGTGTGTGTAAGTGTATAATTAATAATAATCTTCCTAAATCTAGCTAAATCCCTCCTTTATAGTAAGGGTACCTACGTATTTGTGGAGGTCCCTTCTGGACCGTAACAGGAGGTATAGTAATTCTAGCGCTTTTAAGCGGTTAGGATTAAGAGCTCTTTCTTCTGTAATTATAAGATATAATGCTATATAAGAGATTTAATTACAAATTAATTAGTAGTAAGGTTAATAAGTATAGTTTAGTAGCTTATTATACCTTTAATGCTTGTAAGTTTAAATATTAGCAAATTAGTACGCCTAAAAGTCTTAAAGCTTATAAAAGACTAAGCTTAAGTTACTTATATTACCCTAAAGGAACCTTTTAATAAAAGCATTTGCAAACTCTATAATAAATATTGTAGTATAGCTAAAATAATAGTGTTAATTAATAAAGTAGCTTATGATTTTCTACTTCTAGGGCTTAATCTAGGTCTTTAGTATGTATTTTACTGCTCCTTTTAGGTATTTCCTAGCCTCTTAAAAACGCTAAAGCTACTTATTAAATACTAATTCTATCTTATAGCACATAAGGTTATTCTATGCCTTTAAAAAGCGTGTAAAGTTAGGGTAGCAAAGGGTTTTTTTAGTTATAGGGTTAAATCTAGCCTTAGGGAAGTACTACTTATACTTAGCTAGTATATTTATATTAATATACTACTAGCAAAGAATGTTTAGAATATTAATAAAGCTAGGGTACTCTTTAATAGCTTAAAGTAAGGCTAAATCGCGGTTTATAATAATAATATAAGGCTTTTTAATATTATATAAGGCAAGAAGGTTACTAAGGGTCTTAATAACCTACGTAAAATCCTCCCTAGTCTTGCTACTTATAAAGCAAGAGGTAATTTAGAAGGTTCTCTTTAATAATATAATACTATAGGCATTAAAAAGAGGCATATTAAATTAGTTTGTCTTATAGGTATTATTAAAAAGTAAAATATTAGGGTTTTCCTTTAAAAGCTTAAGGCTAGAGACTAATATAATAAAAAGCCTTATAATCTAATTATTAAGGCTTTAGCAGTCCTTAAAGATATATAAGGGATTATTACAAAGCTAGTTATAAAGCTACTTAACCTCTATATAGCTATTACGCTTATATTAGTAATATCTTCAAATTGTGTTATATATATTATGCTATATAATGCCTTTAATATCCTTAGGTGTGAGGTGCGGCCCCACAAGACAGGCCACGCCGGATTGCCCGGCGACGTCACGGAGAATCCCTAGCTAATGCCTAGGGCTTACGCACGTGGCTAGTATATCTAGCAACGCGTGCGCGCACTATTCTTGCTTAGTAAGCTTAAGTCCTTTTATAATATAATATATACCTTTTTACTACTACCTAGCTATAATATCTCTTATAATTCTTAAGCTTTAACCCTAGCTACCTAGTAGTAAAAATAGCACTTATAATAAAATTTATAACTAAATTAGGGGATAATATATATTTAGTACCTCCTAAAACGCTACCTCTAGTATTATATAATAGCTCTAGCCTTACTCTAATAGAGTTATCTATAGGCTAAGACCTTAAGACTACTAAGCAAGCTATTTATAAGTAAATTACCTAGCTTAAAATCCTTAAATAACTCTAGGAATAGGAAAAAGAATTACTTTAGTAACTTAGTATATATAAAAACCTATTTAAACACTAGTAATATTATAATAATTTCTCTAATAATAAAAGAGAAAAAGTTAAAGTTAGAAATATTATAAAGCTTACTTACTTTACTAACCTATAAAACTATAAAATCTAGATTAATAACCTAAACTATGCCTTTAATAAAGTAAAATATAAGTATTAATATAACTACTAGAAAATCCTCTTTGCCCTTAGTAATATAAACTAAGTTTATAGGGTAAGATAAAACTAATTTATTAGTAAAAAGACTATAAAGAAGTAGGACTACTTTACTAATAATTAGGGCAGCTTCTAGAAGTAAACTCTTATACTACTCTAAGATTTTATAAATTATAATACCTAAATTACCTTATAGCTTAAGAAAGCACACTAATAAGACTAGCAAAGCCCTATAAACTTTAGTATTTACCTTAATTCCCTAGAGAATTACCTTAAAAAAGTAAGTAAAAAGTCCTAGGCTTTTACCTTCTTTAAAAAACTATAGCCTAAACTATAAAACTATATAAATCTACATACCTTTATTACTAGTAAGACTTATAAGGAAGTTATAATAATTATATAATAATTCTAGGAGGTA
>SRQA01000359.1:0-24879 GCA_018360365.1 Claviceps citrina | reverse complement strand
CTTGCTGCCTTTAGGATATAACTATTTAGTTTATAAGCACTAGCTTATATAAGTTAATATTTATTCTTTAGGTTACTATACCTAAGTTATAGCCTAAGGACCCCTATATAGCCTTACTAGCTAAGCTTTATAACTTTACTAATCTCTTTAATAAGTCTAAGGTAAATGCTCTCCTACCTTATTATAACACCTTAGACTACTATATTTATCTTTATAAGTCTCCTAATAAGTCCCTCCCCTCTCTCCCTTAAGGCTTATTATACTTTATACCTTAAGACTAGTTACTTAAACTTTAGTAGTAGCTTATAAAGCTCTTAAATAAAGGATAAATCTAAGCTAGCTTTTCTTTAGTAGCTACTTTAGTCCTCTTAGTTAAGAAGGCTAGTAAGGGCTAGCGGTTCTATATAAATTACTATACTCTTAATAAGATTATAAAGTAGGACTACTACCTATTACCTCTTATTAAGAAAACCCTTTGCTTTTTAGCTTATGTATAATAGTTTACTAAGGTAAATATTTAGGTAGCTTTCTATAAGCTATAGGTTACTAAGGGGGATAAGGCTCTTATAGTATTCTAAATATAGTTTAGGCTATTTAAATAGCTTATCTACCCCTTTAGCCTAGCGGGTATGCTTACTACTTTCTAGTATTATATTAATAACGCCCTTAGTAATACCCTTAGCAACTTTATTATAGTATACTTAGATAATATTCTAGTTTATTTTAGTAGCTTAAGGCGTAACTATTTATAGAAGGTTTATATAGTTTTTAGCTGCTTATAGGCAGCGGGCCTCTACCTTAACCTTAATAAGTCTATCTTTACTACCTAATAGGTCTACTACCTTAGGTATATTATTATAGTAGGCAAGAGCATACGCCCTAACCCTACTAAGGTTTAGGCTATTTAGGACTAGGCAGCCCTAATAAAGCTATAGGGTATACATAGCTTCCTTAGTTTTATAAATTTTTACTATAACTTTATTTTAAATTTCTCCTAAGTTACTAACCCCCTTTATAATCTTATAAAAAAGGGTATTCCCTTTATCTAGAGGCAGTAAAAGGCTTATACTTTTAATAAGCTTAAGTGTTTTTTTATCTTAAACCTAATCCTAGCTTAATAAGACCCTAACTAGGATATAATAGTTAAGGTAAACTACTCTAGTATTACCCTTAGTGGTTACCTCCTTTAGCTTTAAATAAATAGTATTTAGTACCCTATTACCTACTACTTAGCCTAGCTAACCCCCCCTTAGCAAAACTATACTATTTATAATAAGAAGCTCCTAGCTATTATCTCCTACCTTAAGGTATAGTTAGCTAAGCTCTAAAGTGTCTCTAAGCCCTTTACTATTTATACTAATTATAAGAGCCTTAAGTACTTTATAACCCCTAAAATTATAACTAAGTATTAGGCTTACTAGGCTAAGACACTCTTATAATATTATTACTACCTATAGTACTAACCTATATAGCACTAGTAGTATACTAATACACTCTTCTAATAAGGCTAGGATAAGGTAAGGCTAACCTTATAGTATAGCTACCTCCTTTAACCTTTATTTATCTAGGCTATTTTTATAAGTAACCCTAACCTCTTTAGTATTAATATAGCATTACCCTCTAGTAACTAAGTCTTTTCCTCTCCCTACCTTTAGGCGCTTTAGGATATAGTAGTTACTTATAATATAGTATATTACTACTACCTTACTATTATTTATAGGAATATATAGTAATTCCCTATAAAGGCTAAGATAAGGAAGTAAATTATAAACTATAGTATTAGCGCTTATAAGGTACTTTAGTTTTATAGCTAAATATAAGTGCCTTAATAAAAGCTATTAATAACTACCTTTATCTAGGAGTGCTATAAGTTACTAGTAGTAAGCTATTTAGGTTATAATACTACCTTCTAGACCCTTTAGTAATAGTTCTACTAAGCAGGCATATCCTAGGATATTGCCTGCTATATCTAGAATTATTACTACTATAGTAGTTATAAGAGCTACTAGTAGTAGTAAGGCCTCCTAAAACCCCTTTCTATTCCTAACTACTTTTAGTCCTAGATTTTAGTTAACTTTATAATAGGCCTGCCTATGTGTAAGCTAGCTAATCCCTCTTTTCTTATAGTAATTATAGACTGCCTTTCTAAGTTTATTTAGCTTAAGGCTATAACTAGTATCTTTACTAAGGCATGCGTAAAAAGGTTTAAAATATACTAGTAGTGGTTTTATAGGTTCCTTACCTTTATTATTACTAACTATAGCTTAAACTAGCTAAGTAAGTTTTAAACTATCTTATACTTAATTATTAAGACTAAATAATTACTTTCTACCTCCTACTACCTTTAGACTAATAAGGGCATAGAGTAAGCTAACTAGGAGGTATAAGCTATCCTATGTCTTTATATTTCCTTCTTATAATTTAATTAGCCTAAGCACCTAGTAGTATACTAGCTTATGCTTAATAATTAAGCTTCCTTTATTACTAGCTTTAGTCTAAACTAGCTACTCTATAAATATAATATTAATTTAGTTTAGGTCTTTATAAACCTTACTCCTAGTGCTACTATAAGTATAGGATAGGTAGCCTAGTTTGCCTTATAACTTTAGGAGGCTTCTAAGCTAGCCTAGGCAGTAATTACCTTTACTTAGTAATAATAATAAAATAGTATAGCTACCTCCTATTACCCTATAAAGTAGTTCTAGGTTAAGGACTAGGTATAGCTCTCCCTTTATTATATTAAAACTAACTACCCCTCTAGGAAGCTAGACTAGGTAGTAGCTAAATACTATAGCTATTTTTATACTACTAATAGTTTTTCTTAATATACCCTAGGGTATTTACCTTATCTTTTATATTAACCTTATTAAGCACGCTACTACTAATTTACTCCTTAGCTAGCTTTAGTATAATATATGCCTAGGGCCTACGTAGGTATAAAATAATAAGAATAATAAGCTTTATAAGAAATACTAGGTTAAGAAGGTATTAGTAGCTTATAATACACAGGGCTATAAGCACTAATAGGATATTCTTATTAAATAAGTAAAACACTTAATACTAATATAAGAGCTACTTAAGAACCTAGTAAACACATAGGCCCTAGCAGACTATAAAGTAAAATAGGGTAGTGTATAGTATAATAATAGTCCCTAGTAGGTTCTTAAATAGGGTTCTTTTATAAAGCTATATATATTTATTACTTAAGGCCTAACTTACCTTAAATTAGTCTTTTTCCTTCTCTCTTTTACCTACTCTTTTTTCTTCCCTACTTTAGTAAACCTTATATTAATTACTAGGTAACTTTAGGGGTAGCTTATTATTATAAGGGTTAGGGGAGGGGGTATTATACTATATTTAGAATAGCGCTATTAAGATTACTTATATATCCCTTTTATCTCTCTCTTAGTAATATTAATAGCTCTCTAGTATATGCTTTTATAAGGTATATTAGGGGCATTAGGAGGTGTTTAGTAATTCCTTTACTTATAAGCTAGGCCTATAGGATTATTATAGTAGCTATATAATACTTTATAGCATTACTATTTGCTTCTTTATAGCCCTTTATATAGCTCTAAAAAACTATATAATATACTACTAGTAGCTAGCTATAGCCTAGGTATTCTGCTTCCCTTATATAAATAGTATACTTCTAAGCTAGGCAAGGGGTTAGACTAGTAGCTATATAGTACCTTAGATAAGAGCGCTAGGGAATATAAGAAATAAGTTAGTAATTATATTACTAGGTAGTGTAGGTGTAGTAATCTCTATAATAAGCGTGTTATTAGTAGGTATAGTAGTAGCAGGAGTATTATAAATAGTTTAGATAATAACTAGGGCATACTTAGTATAATAGTATAGGTTAGTAAATTTATTACCTAAGGCATAAAATTTAGGTATTAAGACAGTAGCTATCTAGATCTACTAGGTTCCCTTATAATATACCTTTAGTATAATAATAGCATAGCCCCTAGCTATAGCTTATATTAAGGCATGTATAGTATACCTAATATAAGGATTAGCTACTAGTATATATATATTTTATATATATTTCTAGCGGCCCTTCTAGTAACTCTTATATAACTTCCTGTAAGGACTATGCTTATAGTTTAGTTTAGGGCGCGGTTATCAAGCATCCAACGTAGCGTATCAAGCATCCACCCTGTGGCTAGAGAGCCGCAGCGTTCGTTTTTAGAGCATTAGAACCTTCGTCAAACCCTTTGTTAAATAGGGCTTTTTTTATTAAGACCTTCGTAGGGCGACTTAAATTAGGATCTTTATTAGTACCTTTGTCAGGACCTTCGTCAGAAACCTTCGCAGAGACCTTTGCAGAGACCTTCGTCAGAGACCTTCGCAGAGACCTTTATCAGAGACCTTCGCAGAGACCTTCGCAGAGACCTTTGCAGAGACCTTCGTAGAGACCTTCGCAGAGACCTTTATCAGAGACCTTCGCAGAGACCTTCGCAGAGACCTTCGCAAAGACCTTCACAGAGACCTTCGCAGAGACCTTCGCAGAGACCTTCGCAGAGACCTTCGTCAAAGACCTTCGCAGAGACCTTTGTAGAGACCTTAAAATTAGTAGACTCCTCCGCTTTTAGTAGCTATAGACAATAACTACGTGGTTTGTGTGTGAATTACTATAGATCGCTAGTAACGGATGTCTGCAGCCACAGTCAGCCACAGGGTGGATGCTTGATACGCTACGTTGGATGCTTGATAACCGCGCCCTTAGTTTACCTAATTAGATAGTAATAAGAATACACTAGATATAGGGCAGGTTAATAGTTATAAGTATAGTATTACCCTTCTTATTAAAGTCTCTTTTTATAATAAACTTACCTAGGGCCTATGCCTAGTACTAGTGTAAGGGCAGGATATTACCTTATATGCTAAGAGGTAATTATAAGGGCTAGCATAGTATGCCTAGGGAAGGCTATAGTAGCTATAAGTATATATAAGTAGCTAGGGTAAGTAGGGGCTACTTACTAATATTCTAGAAGTTATATAGAGGGAATAATGCCTAAGCATAGCCTAGGTAGTATAGTAGTAGTAGGTACTATAGTAATAGTAGGCCTTAGGGTAGCTATAATATAGTAAGTAACTAGGTATAGGATTTAGTAATATAAGGTAGGCTTAGGAATAATAATAAGTTTATAAGGGGGTAATAAGTAATAAAATAAAAACTTTTTATAATAAGAGGATAGAGAAGGATAGTTAGTAGGACTTTAGGGGCAAATAAAATAAGGTTTTTATACCTTTAATAGGCGTCTAATATAGCGTTATTTAGTCTAGGTATTACGCGCAAATAATAATAACTATAGGTTCTTATAATACTAGCTAGCTATACTAGCTATTAATAACTTGCTTCTTACGCCTAATATAGGCGCCTTACTCTAACTAAGTACTAATATTAGGTAGGTTGCTTAAACATAGTCTAACTACTAGTAACTATTAATAGCCTATGTCTTGCTTTTATACTAGCTATTTAGTATAATATATTATACTTATACTATGCCTATTATATTTATTATATTACTTATATACGCTACTTAGTAGGGTTTATAGTTTTATTTAGTTTTATATCTCTTTATTTTAATTTACTTACTTATCCCTAAACTATTTTCTTAACTTACTAGTTTAATACCTATCCTAGCTAGGCTAGCTTACTTCCCCTAGTAGCGTTTATGCTTATCTCCTAGTAACTATAAATATAATAGGAATGTTTTATTTATTAATTTACTTGCCTATAGCTTTTTCTTACTAACCTAGCGCTTTTATATAGGCAGTGTTTATATAGTATAGCTACTGCCTAGGGCAGAAGGCTATATAATAGTATTAGGCTTTGCCTAATATAAGGCTAATACAAGTATGTATTAATAGTTATACACACCTTGCCTTGCGCGTAGGGCTTACACATAATAATAGGGGGGTATTTATAGTAAGGGTATAAAAGGGGCATAATAGGGTTTTTATATTACCTTTCCTTCCTTTCTCTTTATATCTTTTAATAGTATTCCGACGCCTATTAGCAGTAGCAATAGGGCTAGTCCATAACACTAAGACTATAATTTTTAACTTTTATATCCTAGGCAAGGCTAGGGGAAAGGCGGTTTCTAGCTACTTTACTATAATAGCTAATATAATAAAGAAGCTAGCCCTAAAAATGCTAATTAGCATAAACTTTATATATAATTATAGCGTTAAGATTAACTTTGTAAACCTAAAGGTTGTTTTCTGCTTTGTTTATAATATAACTATATAGGGAAGAATCTTCTGCCCTTCCTATATAGTTCCTATATAAAGGGTAACTACTATAAATAGTATTACTATTATGCTATATTATATAGCACTCTTATAAGTCTACTAGAAGGAACTTAAAGACTACTAGGAGACTAGTGTTTACTATTTCTTCTTAAAAAACTACTATGTTTTTAATAGTATCCTTAAGTAAGGCTAAACAAAGATAGTGCTAGTTATAAATACTTTAGACTAGCTAATCTATATTAAATAATTTTAATAGCTAGGCTAACTAAAGGGTATTAACTCTGTAGACTTTAACTATATAATTAAGAATATCTATAACCTTATAGCCTTTTATAGTAAGGATATTATCCTTAAAAAGGAGTGTAATAATATACTAAAACTATAGGATATCCTTTTTATAATAGAAGCTACTACTTTAAAAAAGAGTCCTAATAAAAGTCCTAATAACCTTAACCTAAAGGCTATTAATAAAAGTATCCTATTCTATAGCATCTCCTGCCCTAATAATATCCTGTTTATTATAAATAAATTTAGTATAAAGATTACTAATATTAATTCTATTACTATAGTAAGGCTTATGGAGCTTACTAATAAATATAATATATACTATAACTAAGGCATTATACCTATGCTAGAGGAAGACTATATATATATTAATTTTATTAATAATTAGCAAAACTAGCTTAAGCCCTCTAGAGTCTATAACCTTAGCTATAAAGACTTTAAGAAGTTTAGCAAAATCTTTAATAAGAAACATAAGGCTAGTAAAGTATCTTACCTTAGCATAGAAAAGAAGGCTTTATGCCCCTGCCCTAGCTTTATAGTATAGCGTTACACTAGAAAGGAACTTAAAGGTTATATAGTAATTAATATAAAACTAGTAAATAGCATTACTATTTCTAATATATATCCCCTTCCTAATTAAGGTAATATTATAGGGAATGCCTGTGGAAAAGCCTAAATTACTCTCTTTAATATATCTAGCTTCTTTAACTAGCTTCCTATTTAAAAGAACTACTAAAATAGGATAGCTATTTTATTTAAGCAGGGAATTAAGATATCCTATGTTATAATATAGAAATATAAGAACTCGCCCGCGTATACCTAGCGTTTTATAGATAGGTTATTTTATAAGTATTACGCCTTTATTTGCGTGTATATTAATAATATTACTATTTTCTTTAACACGCTAGAGGAACACCTAGAACACCTTAAAATTATATTTAAGATTCTTAAATAAAGTTACCTATATATTATAGCTAAAAAGGTATTTATTAAGTATCCCTTTATTTAGCTGCTAGGATTTATTATAAACACTAATAGAATTACTAACATAAGTAACTATATTAAAGCCTTTAAGAATCTTTAAATACTAACTATACTTTTAACACTAAAAACCTTTATTAGTATAGCTAGATTTCTCTAAGTAGGTATCCTATAGTTTAATATTTATATAAGACCCCTTTAGGATAAGAAGACTATAATTCTCTATAAACTTTATAAGATAAATAAGCTTCTAGTAGAAGCCTTAAAATAAGCGCAGAAGCGCGCGGCTTAGTAGGCAACCTTTACACTAACTAAGTAGGAGATAGTGTCTTTTAAAGCTATTTATAGCCTACTATATATAAAGGTTCTCTTATAGCACTATAACCCTAAATAACCTCTTTTCTTTAAGGTTAATATATATAAGGAGGGTTTTAGCTTACATACTTTCTAACTTACTACTAACTAGGATAGCAAAAGTATCCTAGGCAAGGATATTAGCAGTAATAAGCTTTGCCTAATTCTTTTCCTTTCTAAGCTAACTTTAGTAGTAGAAAGGTAATATAGCTTTACTAAGGCAAAGGTTATTATAATTACCTAAGGAATATAGAAACTATAGAAAATAGCTTAGTTAAACTTATAGCTAGTAAATATTATTATAAATTACTTACTAGTAAAGGGAATTATTATACATATATTGCTTACTACTATAAACCTTAATAAGGCTAACCTTAAGTTAGCTAAGGTCGCGAATTATTTATTATAATTTAAGCTTTATATATTTTATATCCCTAGTACTTTAAATATAGTCCCTAATATACTCTTTAGGCTACTTATTAATATTAGCTACTAAGAAGCCATAGACTATAGCTAATTTAACAAACTTAATGCTTATATTTACTTTAAAGAGAAGCACGCTATAACTATGATTATAAATAATAAGATAAAAAATTTAATTATAGCGGGGTATATATATAATACGAAATTTAGCTAAATTATTAATTTTATTATATTATACTAAGAATATTAGTAGAAGGCTAGTAGGAATTAGCCTAAGATCCCCCTTTTTAGGTAGGATCTTAAGGATAATAGGCTACTTTATTTCTACTTATTAAAAGGCACTTATAAACTCTATATCCTATAAAGCTATATTAAGATAATCCTTTACTTAATATATAATAAACACTACTATTTTAGCGTAGGATAAATAGTAAAAGAACTCTTTATAGTTTATTTCCTATAAATAAGCAGCTAGATCTAGACCTATATTATATACTATAATATGTGTTATAAGAATATAGTCCTTTGCTTTAAAGCCCTAAGGGAATTATACTTTTTATAAATAAAGCTAGTTCCCTTTTATACTATTTCCCTAGATTTTATTATAAATATGCTAGAAGTTAGCTTAACTAATATAATATAGTAGGTTAATAGATTTAATACCTATAACTCCCTTTGCCTAGTTAATTATCTCTTTAGTAAAAAGATAATCCTTATCCCTAGGAATAAGGAGTACTTTACTAATAACTAGGCAGGACTCCTCCTTAAGGGTTTATACATAGCTAACTAGGGATTGCCTAGAGAAATTGTTAGTAACTAGGACCTGAAATTTATATTTAAAATCTAAACCACGCTCTTTTATAAACTTAGTATTAAATTCCTTATATTTACTATGTATTACCTACAGATAAATAAAGTAGCTAAACGCAAGAACTAGATAGTAATTATTACTATATAATACTACATAGCTATAAACCTAGATATCCTATAAATCTTAGTAGTGCCTATACTATAGCATTACCTTAATAATACTATAGCCACTACTATTAATTACTTACTAAATAAATTAGTGCTTAGCTATAAGCTACTTACTATTATAAGCCTCCTTACTAATCTAAATAAAGTTATTTTAGACCTAGAGAATATAAACCTTACTATACTTTATAAGTTATATTAAAGAGAAGCTAAGCTTGCTATTACTATAGCTATAGCCCTTGCTAAGATTAAATATAACTCTTGCTATAAACTAGTAGATATTAATATTAGGGATATAGTTTACCTTAGACTTTACTCTAAATATAAACTACTAGGAAAACTAAAGAAAAAGTAGTCTTTTTAATAAGCTAGACTATATAAAGTCCTTAAGGAAGTATCTCCCCTCTTATATTAGCTAAAATTCCTACCTAGTTTAAGGGTTTACCCTATAGTATTAGCTACTTACCTCTAGAAGCTATGTTAAGGAACAGACCCCTTTAATAGGGATAAACCCCTGCCTCCTCTAGTTAATCTAATAGAAATAGGTAAGGTAAACTATTAGGAAATTAAAAGAATTATAAGTTACTATATCTGCTTTTTCTACGCAAGAAACTAAAAGCCTTACGTTAACTTTCTTATCTATTAGAAAGGATATTTTACAAAGGATAATTAGTAAATTCCAGAACCTAAAATGCGTGTTAACACTAAGGAAATAGTTAATAAATACCTTATAAAACACCCTATTAATTAGGATAAGGAGCATTATAAGAGAAATCTTACAAAGCCTTTTAGCTAACTAACCTATAGGGCTAGCTAGTTATGCCTTACACTACAAAGGCATGTGTAGGAAGCTCTTACTAGCAGAAAATCACAGTCTTTACGCCGTTTCCTACACTCCTAAAAACTTACTTTTAACTTACTTTTTTTTGCTACCTAGTAAGGGTATTTATATCCCTTTTTCCCCCTTTAGCTCCTACTAATTCCTTCCCTTTTTCTTTTATTATTAATATACTAAATTAACTCTTTTCTTTGCTCTTATATATTATTATTTTATACTGTTTTTTCTAGTACTAAATTTACACTTTATATATTTACTACCCCTAACCTAAGTAATAAAACCTCCGCTTTTTAAGATATATATCTCCTATAAGGCACTATACACTTTTTCCTCTTACCTAATTACCCCTAGTAATAGCTTACTATATAAACAAAGTTCTAGAAAGCTATTTATAATATAAAACCTAATTTTATCCCTAAAAACCATAAAGAAGTTATCTATAGCCCCTAGCTATACTAAAGCCTCCTATGTAAATTTATCTAGCGCATTTATAAAGTATAGGAAATAAAGCCTTTTAACTTTATAACTACCTAAGCTTATTTTATAACTAACCCCCTTACTATAATAAATAATAGTATTATTATTTACCCCCCTAGTTTTGCAAATAATAAATTCCTTAATACTATTAGGGAGGGACTTAGTAAGCAGGATAATAATAACTCTAACTACACTAGTAATAAAGCAAATAATAATATTAGTAAGCCTCCTGCTATAAAGAAACCCGCTATTATTAATAGCGTTACTAATAATAATAATATTACTATTATTAACCTAAAGACTAATATTAAGACTTGCGTTAGAGGCACTACTATACATAGCTATAATAATAGTAAACTTATTATAGCTAGTAGCTAGCCTAAAACCCCCTAGCGCAGGAAGCTTTTACTTTCCTGCTAGTACTAGCACTATATTTAAGTTACTACTATTAAGGTTATTAGCACCCTTAAGGCATAGGACCTAGCGTAGCACTTTGCCTAGTTTAGCTATATAAATAGTAATTCCTATATTATAAGTATAGCTATAGAAGGAAATAGCACTCTTCTTTTTATAAGTAAACTAGGGGCATATACTCTTTAGTAATATACTAATACTAAATATTATAATAAGAAGCCTTAGGGACTCCCTAATATTCTCTATATATATAGTAAGGAGTTTAGTATAGCTAGTACTATAATTAGTAAAGATAGCTTTACTATTACTAAGGGAGACGCCCTCTATATCCTATATATCTAAGTTATTACTTATTATATTAAAATCTATAAGGCAGTAAAGACCCCTAAAGCCTATAAGGGGCAGTTTAAAGTGCTTATTATTTAAACTATAAGAGAAAAGCTTAAATCCATAGTATTTATCTTCTATAAGGGAGGCACTTATAGTAACTACTACTAGACCTCCTAGCTCCTTACTTGTAAGGTAATTATTACTAATTATATATATATAATATATAAAGCGCTAAATAGCACGCTTAGGGAGAACCTTATATTCCTTTACTAATCTTCTATAGCAAAGATCTCTAACCCTATAGCTAATAAACTAGCTTATTCTATAGCTCCTCACGCCCTAGCCCCCTAGCCTACAGGCAAATCTGTAAATACTACTATACTACTATATATTATTAAGCTAGAATACACTATAAAGAAGTTATATACTATAGTAAATAGCTTTAAAACTATTACTACTACTTACTTTATAGCTATTTATAACCTTAGCCTAATTTATAACGCTAAAAAAAGCAAGAAGATACTATTAGTAAATAAAAGACTTAATGCCTTTAGATAGGCCGCGGATACTAGTACTATTACTATAGACTAGTGCTTTTATAACCTTAAGCTTTATAAATCCTTAACTACTATATACTTAAATAGTATTAGTAAGAATATTACTAGCCTTTACACTAGTATTAACCTCTACTAGAATAATATTATTTATATATATATAGATACTAGTAGCTACTAGTATAAGGCTAGTACTTATGCCTAACTTATGTTTATTAGTAATAGCTTTATTTCCTAAAACACTAGCTTTACTATAATTAATATGCCTAAGAGCACTAAAGCTATAGGACTTAGTAATAAAAAGCAGAAGTATAATTGTTGATATTAACGCAACGGGTCGGGTCAACGTGGACCCGGCGCATCCTAATTGGCCGCATCCGAGCTCGCCTCGGATAGGTAGCTAGTGCGCTGGTTACATAACCCACAACTTTACGTGTTACAAAAACCACTAAAAGGCCTCCTACTTAGCTAGCTAGATAGTAATATTAATAATATTAACTAGAATCCTAGTACTTCCTTTTGCGCACGTATTACTTATTATTTCTTATACCTTTATTATTAATTTGCCTGTGTATAAATTAACACTAATTAGTAGTGATTACACTATAAATTAGCTAGATTTATATATCCTATAGAACGCTAGTTTTCGCTTATAGTAGCTAATCTTTTATAAAATTAGTGGAGTTAATCCTACTAAATAAAGGAAGTAACATAAAAGAGATAATTCCGTAATTATAAATAAATTTAATCTATCCCCTTTAGGGAAGCTCTTTAGGGTCTATTTGTAAAGCTATTTTATGCTAAGAAAGGAAGCTTACTATAGCACTATACTGCTTGCTTTAATAGGTATAATTTTTCCTTTTTCTAGCCTTAAATGCCTATTAAAGGAATTATTAAATCTCTTGTTTATTATAAGATTTATTAAGCCCTTAATTTAATTAAATCTATTAGTCTAGACTAATAACTGCTATAGATTTCTACTCTTTTACCTGCCTTATTACTTACTTTATTATTTTTCTATTAAATTTCTATTCTCTTTACTACTAAATATAATATATATTTATAAGTAAACAAAGCACCTAATTTATTAATCTTGATAATAAGATCCTAGAGCTCCCTTAGATTCTATTAATACATAAAAGAGTAATTATAGCAGACTAGTATAAGCTTAACCTATTAGATTTTAATCTTAGCAAGGCTATAAGTACTAAAATATATAGCTAAATCGCTTTCTTTATTATAAAAGCTAAGACTAAAGACCTCTTTAGTAAGCTCCTTTAGCAAAAGCTTAGAGACTAATTTATAAACTAAACTAAAGAAGCCTTTAAATATAGGAATACTAAAGTTATTTGTATTTTTTATAACTTCCTGTAAAAATATAATATTTACTTTCTATTAGACTAATTATTTATTACTAGCAAGCTTGTAATAGTAATATAAGCTAAGACTAGACTAAGGGATCCTAATAGAGAGTTATTATATCCCTTATAATTAAGATTATATTCTCTAGCAAGCAGGCATAGTAACTATCCTTCCTTTTACTATAGCACCTTATATTAATAGCTTTAGGAATTACCTTCCTAAATGTAGCAAAAAGTAGCACTAAAGAATTATTTATATTTTTATCTTATAAGGAATTCCCCTTTTTTTTTATTTACTTTAACTACCTTCCCTATAGTATAACCTAGGAATTAGTAGGGTTATAAGGGACCCCCCTAAACACCCTATAAGATTAGGCTCCCTAAATTCCTATAATACTAGCTAGTAGTATTAAATCTTATAATAGGTTATAACCCTATAGGTAACTATAAGCTCTTATAAAACCTAAAAGATTACTACTACTAGGGGAGTTAACTTAACCCTTAGTAAGGACTAAGTAATATTTCCCTTACTTCTCCTAGCCCTGCTAGGAGCTTTTATAGACTAGACTAACCTTTTACTATAGTTAGTATAGCAAATTAGTAAAGATATTTACATATAATAAAAGCGGCACCTTATAGGCCTCCCTAAGGCCTAGGGCAAGAACTAACATAATAGTCTACTCCCCTAAGCCTTCCTAACTTTAATAGGAGATCTTATAAGCCTACTTAATAATAGCCCTAAGGGTTAGTTCTAGACCTAGGCATTAAAGTAGCTTAGATATAGAATTTGCTATTATAATAAAGGCCTAAGGGAAACGTTCCTTAATAAGGATAGTAGTAATATACTACTATACCTAATAATAACCTTAATTATTAGAGATCTTATAAGCGTTTTTATCCTTTACTTTACTCCCTACTAGAATTAGATCTAGCAATAGCATTACAGAAGATTATAAACCTTTATAAGATTTACTTTAATAAGGAAAAGTATAGTAAAGAGATATATAACTTCTTTAATAATAAGCTAAAGACCTTCTAAGCCTTTTATAAGTAAATTAACCTCCTAAAGTCCCTCTTTTATAAGGCATTTCCTATAATACTTAAAGGAAAAGCTTTAATATATTATAAGGACTTTCTTCTTAGTAAAGGCATAACTTTTACCTAAATAGTTAAATCTATTAAAGACTGCTTTAAAACTATTAATACTACTTAGCTTTATTATAATAACCTTTGTATAATTATGCTATATAAGGTAATAAGAGAAAACCCTAAAAAGAGCATACTTAAGGCCCTTAACCTCCTCTTTAATAAGATTATCTCTCTTTATTATAGGACTAGAGGCTATATAAATAATAAGATTAATATGTAAAACACGCTTCTTACTGCTATTAATAATATTCCTAAATATAGCCTTATAGCCTATAATAGCCCCTTTATATATAAGGACCTAATATTAAAGCTTTAGAAAAGTATTAGAGTAAAGTAAGCTAAAAGAAATGCTACTAAGTATAGTGCGTTTTATTAAAAAGAGGCTAAAGTTAACTCTAATACTACGTTTTACACTAATTATTACTATAGGAAGAATTATAACTTCTAATAGTAATAATATAAGCTCTTTATTTATTATAAGGGCTGCTACTTTATTTATAAGAAGTAAGGGTGCTAGTTTATAAAGCACTCTGCTAAAGAACATAAGGCGTTATAAAGGTGTTAGAATTAATTTAAATTCTATTATAGTAGGCTAATACAGCAGAAGTAGTAGTAATTCCTTGCTTATATTAAGGGTAAGGATAATAATAGTAGTGATCCTAATAACCTTAAGTAATTAATCCTTAAGACTAAGGTAATAATAGCTTTATTAAATAAGACTAAAAAGGATAACTACTTTAATCCTCCTGCGGGTCCTTTATAATTCCTTACTATAGTATTACAAAGGTTAACACTCTTAATAAAGATCCCTAATAGTAGTAAGGTGCTTAAGATACTTTAAGACTAGTTATTTAAACACACCCTTTACTGTAGTGATTCCTATAAAGAGCCTTAGTTTAATAATATTTTCCTTACTAAAGCACGCTATTTAGAAGAGACCTTTAGAGGTATCCTTCCTAACACTAGCGCTGCAGGAGTCTTTATAGTTAGTATTGCTTAAGCCTAAGCCTTTTTACGCCTATTTCCCTTGCTATAAATTAACTAATCTATAAGTTAATATAATATTGCCTTTAGCGCTAGAAAAGCATTATTACTAGGTTCTTTAAAGGTTCCTATAGTGCTTAGAGAGATTAAATTCCACGTGCTATTAATAGTAACACCTTTCTTATTTTTAATTACTAATATAGACCATATAAATGTAAAGCTTAATAACCTAAGAAACCTGCTAATTTAAGGCATAAAAGAGATCCTTATAACCTAATAATAGGGTTATCTATAGTGGGATCTTAAGCTAACTATAGTAGTTACCTTCTTTCTTATAAAAACATAACTTTATTAGCTTTATTAACGTTTTAGTTACCTTTTAATTAGAAGACTATAAAAGGTTCTCTATAAAGCTAGTAAGGAATTTAACCTAAAGATCCTACAAAAGATTACTAGTTTCTGCGAGTAGTGTTAACTTTATAGCAAGAGCCCTAGCTAATTTAAGTTTACTTTAAAAGATAACTATAAGTTTAATTACAAGATTATTATTAATATACTCTAAATTAATAGTAAGCTAGTCCTTTATATTATAAATTCTGCTATAGCTTTCTAAGCTGCCTGTTTTCTTAAACTAAAGAAGCAAACTACTAGAGATGTTTAGGATACTATTAGAGCTTATTAGATTAATAGTTATCTTAGACTGCCTAAATAAATTATTTATAATACTAGAAAGAACTTTGCATTAGCTAAATTCTATTAATATACCTAAGGGTTAGTAATTAAGGTTAATAAGGTCCCTGTGGAAGCTTATAATAGTGTTAGAAAAGTTAAAAGATATCACGCTCCCCTCTAACGTATGTATAGCATTATTAAAAGCAAACTTAAAAACTATATATAGCAAGACTACCTTCTTTAAATAGCTATAAAAGCTATTAATAACTCTGCTAGCCTAAACAGCCTTATTCTAATACTTCTTGTGTTTAGGGCATATTTATAACTATTATAGGATTTACTACTAGCGTTTTCTATTGTTTAATACGCTAAAGTAATTTATAAAGCTACCTTTAAAGCCTGTAGATTGCTTGTAAAGCGCTAGATTAGTAATGCCCTTACTTACTATAATAGGCCTAATACTCTCCTAACCTACTAGATCCTACTATAATCTAAGGTATAGGTCTAGCGTAAGAAAGGTAGTTAGCAAGGTCCTTATAGACTCTTAGCTATAAAAGGCATAACTTATATAGTAGAAATGCCTTTAGAACTAATAAAATTTAGATCTATTATTATAAAGCTATTCCTACGTGATCTAGGCAATCTAGAGACTATAGCTAATAAAGAGACCTTTCCTCCTCTACCTACTAACAAGGATAAAGAGGATTATAATAATTAACTATATAAACTAATAAAAAGAGTTATCTTTAACCTTTCTAATAAAAATAATATTAAAAGGCAGCCTATTAAGCAAGGCAGAGGCAGACTATAAAAGACCCCTCTAATTAACTAAGACTTTAAGAAATTAATACTTTAAGGCACTTTACTTACTAAAGTATTTCTTACTATAAAAGAAGAAGAAGATCTTGCCCTTGCCTATTAACTCTATTAGTAAGGCATTATAAAGACTATAAGAGTACCTTTTAAGGCATTCTAATAGAAGGAACTTAATACTTTGCTTTAGTAAGAAGTCTTCTAACTTAAGATTTATAACGCTAAAAAACATAGCATATAACGCATTTTTAATAGCTATTTTATGGATAAAATTAAAGGCAAAGGCACCCTAGTACTATATAAAAAATCATAACTTATAGTGCAAGCTTATAATAATACTAGCAAGCAGATAATCTTAACCTAGGCTCCTATAATTTAACAGGCAAGTTAATAGTTAATTATAACTTTAGCTCCCTTACTTACAAAGAGAGACATCTCTATTAAGCTAAGAGATATTACATAAGCCTATATTTAATCTATTATAAGCCTTAACTATAAGATCCTATGCTAATTACCTAAAGAAGTTAGAGATTAGCATCCTTCTAGTATAATTATAGTAATTATTAAGCCTCTTTATAGAATCCCTAAGGCTAGCATACACTAGTAGGTAATGTACTAAAAGTATTATTATAAGAAGTTATTTATAATGCCTTCTATGTATAACCCTTGCCTTCTTATTAGTAGCTTTACAAATAAATTTAGCATTATAGACATGCAAACTAATAATACCCTTATCTTAGCTAATTAACTATTTTCTAATTAAGAAGAAAACAAACTATAAGCCGCTAAATTCCTTGCTAAACTAAAGGAGAAGCTTATAATAAACCACCCTTTAATCTTTAATAGTTATAAGCTTACTCTTAACACTAATTTCTTTATTTCTCTCTGCTAAAAAGAGCAGATTAGTAAGCTTTAACTTGTTAATAAAGATCTAGAGAAGCGCTAGGAGGAATATTATTAATAAAGAGCTTATAGAGTATATATTGCTATAATCTATTAACCTAAAGCCGCCTTTAACCTCTTTTCTATAGTATAAAGGTAAGATCTTATAGATAAGAATATTAAATTCCTTAATAAAAGGCTTTAGTAGCAAATAAATTACCTAGATTAAGGGCTATGTTATATCCTAATTAACCTTAAAAGAGCGAATCTCTTTATCTTTATTAACGGATCTTTTGCAAATAACAAAGACTTTAGCTCTTAGATTAGATACCTTATTATAATTAAAAACAAGGACTTTAGTAAGGCTTAATTTATAATAAAAGGCAATATTATTACGTATAGCTTAACGAAGTGTAAGCGTGTTATATATAGCGCCCTTGCTTCTAAATTATATAGCATAGTTTAAGGTGCTAATATAGCCTACGTAATTAGCATAACTATTAAGATAATTATAGACTAGCTTAATCTGCCTAAAATTCTAATAATCCTGTGTATAGATTTAAATTCGCTATATAAATACCTTATTAAGCTTAGTACTACTAAAGAGAAGCAATTAATAATTAATATTATAGCTCTTTAGTAATTATATAAACATAAAGAAATCTTTAAAATCCGCTAGATTAATAGCAAAGATAACCTAGCTAATGTAATAACAAAGACTTTACTAAACCAAGCGCTTAAGACCCTTATTAATATAAATAAGATTATAATTAGGATAGAAGGTTAGGTAAAAAGAGTGGCATAAGACTTACTAGAAGGGTTATTATAAGAGTTATTACAAGAAGCACATATACTTTAATCTTTATAATAGCAGCTGCCTTGTTAAGATATATAGACCTTAATTTTGCGGCCTGCAAAGGCCTTTATTAAGAGTTATAGATCTTAAGCAGTAGCGTTGTAATATATGTAATTACAATAACTTCTATATTTATTTCTTTAGCTGCGACCGTAGCGTGTTATATGTGTTTTAGGGATATTAGGGTTATACTAATTAGTACCTATTATGTTATAATAACTATTGCTATTTCCTTTATTACTTTATATAAGGATCTAATTAAGGGATTAGATTTAATTAGCTAAGTGTTTAATATATTTAGCAGGGAGGGATTAGAGGCTCTTTGTGTTACGTTAATTTCTAGTATAAAAAGAGAAGAGTGCTAGTGTTAATATTAATATAATAAGTTAGGTTAATATAGACCTAGCGCATCCTAATTAGCTATATCTAAGCTTGCCTCGGATAGGTGGCTAGTGCGCTAGTCACATAACCCACAACTTTACGTGTCATAAAAACTACTAAAAGGCCTCCTACTTAGCTAGCTAGATAGTAATATTAATAACGTTAACTAGAATCCTAGTACTTCCTTTTGCGCGCGCATTGCTTGTTATTTCTTGTACCTTTGTTATTGATTCGCCTGTGTACGAATTAACAATAATAATAACTTATTATTACCTACTATACCCTAGACTATGCTACTAGTTACACTTTAGAAGCAAACTTCTATAACTCCTAAGGGCAGTAGCCTTAATACTTTTCTTTAATTAGCAAAACCTAACTATAGGTAGTGGTTTCTAGCTATACTAGGTAGGATATCTTATATTATAATAGCTTGTTTTTTCCTTCTTATTTTTTCTTTTAAAAATTTTTTTTATTATAAGAAGCCTAACTAATTTTGCTATATTACGTAACCCCTTCTAATATACGCATTTTTATTTATATTATTTTCTACTTTGCTTGCTAAAGACTACTAGATTATTTTGCTATTTTGCTAGATATAGCTTCTTTTAAGACAAACATATACTTAATAGGAAATAAAGGTTATAGGCATAAGACTATATACTTTAGTAATTTAAGCATAGGTTATCCTAGCGGGATTTTCCTCTTAAAAATATATAATCTTATATAAATATAATTGCCTTATATAAACTATAAAGTTATGTCTTCCCTTTTGCAAGGTAATAAGAACCTTATAATATAACTAATAAACTATAGGAAGCTACCTAATAAGTAAGGAAAACTAAAAACTTACTTTTCTCTTACTTTAATAACACTACTACTGCCTAACTAGTCTACTAACCCTCTATCTATAGGCCTTGTTTTTCCTTTTATTAATAATACCCTTAAGTATTACTATTAGCCTTATTAAGACCTAATAATATAAATATTACATAAGGAATCTCGCCGCAGACCTTATAATAGTGCCTATAACTCCTAATAATCTTAAGAATCCTAATAAAACTATAAGAAGCTATAAAACTATTCTAGCTAGGTAAACTATAAAATAAAGGGTATTAATAGCTATAGTATATAATATAACTTTTAATCTCCTATAAGAGTATAGTAACACTAACCTTATTACTTATAGTAGTAGTTTCCTTATAAATAACCCCCTTTGCTAGCGTTTTCTAGTAACTATCTTTAAGCTAAGTTATTTAAAGAGATAATCTAACCTAATTAAGGGTAATATTTAACGCTACTTCCTGCTATGCTAGGTCTACTAACTATACTATAATATTATAAGACATATAAAGCTTTCCCCTAATATAAGGCAGGCTATCCTAGCATTAACTTTATATAAGCTTTGTAAATACTTAGTAGAGCTTAGTACTAATGCCCTTATATAGCTACTAAAGGATATCTACTACTACCTTAAGATTCTATTTATATACTAATACCTCTAGGGATATATAGTTAGTAGCCTTTATGATAGCAAGATTAGTAATAATTAGTGTTACCTTACTCCTACTACTAGTATTAAGCAAAAGCTTCTTAATTTCTTTACTCTACTAGCTAAGTCTATTACTATAATAAAAGGACTATATCTTCCTACACACTCTTAAGAAATTACTATAAAAAGCTTAGTTTTTATATAAGGCTATGCAAACTATTAGTTAATTAGAAGTATAGTATAGGAAAAAATCTATAATAAGGTTAGGGAACTTAAAAAATACCTTAGCTTTATTACTAGGACCCTTACTAGTCTAAACTTCTATAATAAGAATTAGTATTTACCCTACTAGCAGAATCCTAAAAACTTATACTACTAAGAAATCCACACTATAATTATAAAGGCTATCTATAACTTACCCTAATATATATAAACTCACTACCTTATTAAGAATTTAAATATCTATGCCTTAAATACTATAAAAGGCTACTAAAAGTACGTAGTTTATAAATAGTTCTTACTATAAGGCTTAATTTAAAGTAGTATTATTAAGGATATATCTTATATAATAAGAAGTAAGGATCCTTTGCTTTCCCTTCTAGACTTTAATGCTTTTTATAAAGACGTCTCCTAGCGCTTAGATAACTATAATAGTAAGGAAAGTAATAATAAGGGCACTAGTAATAGTAACATAGAAATAAATAATAACTAGTTTATATATAGTATAAGGCAAAGGAATATAGAATAATTATAAGGATATAAGGGAAGTGGTTTCTATTAGTTTATGCGCTAAAGTCTATATATTTTACTCTAGATTATACTCTTTTATCTTACTTTTCTTTTTTATCTTTTCTCTTTTTTTTTTTATTACTTTTAGCTAGGAACTAGCTATTTTTTCCTATAACCCTAGGACTTATTACAGTCTAAAATAGGACCTTTATAATTACATAAATGTTTACTATATAAAAAGGGGATATTAGCTAGAACTACAAAGGGAATTATAAAATTATATATATATATATACTACATACACGTTAGCACTTATTGTGACTCTTATATAAGGTGTAATACCCCTTATAACCTTTATAACGAAGTCCTACCCAACTAGTGGATTTCCCCTTTATGCGTGAAGGAACCAACACGTAACACCTTTAATATAGTATTACTAGTGTTTAAATAACTTAACTATTATAAAAAGCTTTTAGTTAATAATACTATAATTTCTTTTTATATTTATAAACTTTCTTAACTAGAATACTATAAGGTAGTATTACTTATTATTATCTAGCTATAAAATAATACTAGCTATTATAAAGACTAAAGCGTTTATTTTAATTTAGACTTGCTTATTAGGGTTATAGTAATAAAGAAAAGGGGCCTCCTAAAAGGCAGCTTTTAGCTATATAAACGCTATCTTTTTAGCTAGTTTAAATTAGAAGGTGCTCTTATATATATTATTCTAGCTACCCTTTATAAGTGTGTTTAAAGGTACTATAATACTAAAGTATTAGTATATAAAGTATTAGTAAAAGTTATAAAATTTAAGGAATACTTATATATCCTAGAAGCTCTTTAGCTCTTACTAGTCTTATATAATCTTAACCCTTTTAGGGTTTATTAAAATACTAGTAGTTAATAAAATAAACCCTAGGAATTTTACTAAGTCTTAGTAAAAGGTATACTTAGAAGGTTTTATATATAGCTTTGCCTTTCTTATATATTTAAGGACTTATTTAATATATTTTATATATACTTCTTAGGTTTTAAAGAAAATAAGAATATTATTTAAATATACTATATAAATAGTGTTTATTAGTTTATAAAAAGCTTAGTAAATATAATTTTAGAATATAGCTAGGGTATTAGTAAGGCTAAATAGTATAATAAGGTATTTAAAGTGTTTATAGTAGGTTTAAAAAGTAGTCTTTTACTTATTACTAGCTTTTATTTAAATTTAGTAATAGGTATTTTTAATATTAATTTAAAAGAAGTATTTAGTACCTTAGTAGTAGTTAAGGATCTTTAAAATAAAAGGTAAAGTAAAGTAATTCTTAAGTATAATCTTATTAATTCCCTAGTAGTTTATATAAAGTTAAAGTATTTTATCTTTCTTTAGAATAAAAAGAATTAGTATGCTTATAGGGCTTTTTAAGGGTTTTATATGCCCTTTTACTAGGTTATCTTAAATATAATCCTAAAGCTTCTTAAGTTTTGCTTATAAAAAAAGGTATATAAAACTATATAAAAATATAGTGTTTAGGAGAAGGTTAATAGTATAGTTTATTTCCTTTTAAGATAGTAATAGTCTAGCCTTATTAGAGGCAAATATATTTTAAAACTCCTAAAGTTTATTTAAAATAGTATTAGTATTACTAAAAGTATTAGTAACTTCTTTATTTTTAAGGGAAATAAAGCTATTAAGTAATTTTATAGTAAATATTACTACTTTTTATTATAATTTCTTAGTAAAATAATAAGAGGTTAAAATCTTTAACTTATTTTAACTAAGCTTAATCTACTACTTTTAACTATATAAAAATAAGTATACTTATTCCTTTATAAGAGTATATATTCTAATTAATATAAGGCTTCCCTTAGGTTTTAGGTCCTTATTAATAGTAATATAATTAATAATAAGGTCTCTCTTTTAACCCCTTAAGTCTTTTAGGGTAAGTAGTATATAATATACCTTATATTAAGGTATTATAAGATTCCCTATAGCCTTAAGAAAAGGGTCTATTACTTAGGCCTTTTATAGTTAGTATTATTATATAAACTTAATACTTATAATATTAATATTAAAGTAATTATTTAAATTAATAAATATTTTAGTAGTGTTTTACCTCTTTATAAATACTAGAATATAAAATCTATATTTTATAAGTATTTAGGTATTAGTAGTAAAGGTTAGGGTATTTACCTTTATTACTAGTAGTTTCTCTAGTCTTTTACTAGCTTATTATAGTAGTAAGTAATATAGCTATTATTACTATAATTATAATAGCAGCGGTTATTTAGTTAATTTAGCTTATTATAAACCTTATTTTTATTAGGCTTTATAGCAGGGCTTTTTTTAGAAGCTTACTATTATAAATATTTTAATTAGTAGTTTTATTATTATCCTTTTTACTAGTTATAATCCTAGGAATTAGTAGCTTTTTACTTATTTTTAAAAAATAATATTACCTCCTAGAATTATTATATAATTATTATAACTTTCTTATAAGTCTTACTAGTAATAAAGGTATATAGATTTATATAGTTTTATAGTTTAGGCTATAGTTTTATAAAAAAAGTAAAAGCCTAGGACTTTTTACTTGCTTATTTAAGGTAATTCTTTAGGGAATTAAGGTAAATACTAAAGTTTATAAGGCTTTACTAGTTTTATTCGTATACTTTCTTAAGCTATAAGGTAATTTAGGTATTATAGTTTATAAAGTTTTAAAGTAGTATAAGAGTTTACTTCTAGAAGCTACCTTAGTTATTAATAAAGTAATCCTACTTCTTTATAGTCTTTTTACTAATAAATTAGTTTTATCTTGCTTTATAAACTTAGTTTATATTACTAAGAGTAAAGAGGATTTTCTAGTAATTATATTAATACTTATGTTTTGCTTTATTAAAAGTATAGTTTAGGTTATTAATTTAAATTTTATATTTCTATAAGTTAGTAAGGTAAGTAAGCTTTAAAATATTCCTAACTTTTACTTTTCCTTTCTTATTATTAGAGGAATTATTATAATATTACTAGTATTTAAATAGGTTTTTGTCATGAATAGGTCAGGGATATCAGAGTGAGAGATTAAGGAAGTCACGGCTTATTTAAAGGTATGTAGCAATAGGTAATAGTCTTAATTCTTGCCCCCTTCTATCTAATCTAGTTAGAGGTCTATGCCTATATAATTATAAGTGTTATATACCTCTAGTCCTTACTATAAGTCTAGCGGTTATACCTTACTATAAGTCTAGTAATTATACGCGGCAAATAACCTTATTATATAACGCGAATCTAATAAAGGCTTGCTTATGTAAATAAATCCTATTAGCCTAAGGCAACCTTATAGCTTTCTAGTCCTAATAAGGTAACCCTCTTTGCTTATAACTATCTTAGTTATAGAAGGTTCCCTTTATATTACCTAATTTAAAAGTTATAAAATAATCCTAGAATTTTTAATACTTCTAATCTATGTATATCCTTTGTAATACCTATAATATTACTACTTCCGTACTTCTAATTTCTCTAAACCTTCTTCCCTCTTATTTCTTAATCTTATTACTACACGCTTACTTTCTTTTAAAGAATTCTTTAATTATATTCCTAAGGGACTTATAGATTTATAAAGTTATAGTAATATATTTATATATTCTCTAAGTTATTATACCCTTCCTATTTAATA
>SRQA01000358.1:0-24906 GCA_018360365.1 Claviceps citrina | reverse complement strand
CGCCACCACCACCACCACCACCTGCTGGCGCGTCCACGAGGGGGCCGCCTGGGCCGCCCTTTCAGTGGCCTGCGGGTTGGGCGGATGCGGATGCCGCGAGGTGACGCCGACTGTGTGCGGTCTACATGTGTTTCTTTATTTCTTGGCCTTCAACCGCACCGAGTCCGCACAGTCGTCATGCCGTGCGGAGCACCACAGCGAGGGAAAATGTACCGGGGCTGCCGCGTTGCAGAGCATCACAAAGGAAATTCATGTACCTCAGTACCTGTACCGGGGCTGCCTGGTCTATTGACGAGAATCATGTCCAGCGACCGACCCCTCGTTCTTCCAAACTCAGTTTCAACTCCCCCCCCATCAACCCATCCAACATCTATGCGCGAGGGCCAACTCGGCCGAAGCCATGTCAAGATATCGCACCAATTCCCTCAAACTCGCATATCCACATCCCCCACCCTGTTCGAATACAAATATTGAACGGCGTCTCCCAGCGGCCTTCTTCCTTGTCTCTCGACCCCCCATCCATCTCCATGCAAAAATAGCAATCCTTACTGCTTGCCCTCGGCACGCTCGGCCTCCAGCTTGGTGTAGAAGGCGTCACGGGCGTTCGTCCGGGGCATGTGGAAGCCGTACCTAGGTCATCTGTGTTAGGGGCAAACCGATGCGTATCGGTAGCGCTTCGGTCCCTCCCGATGCGCCAAGGGAAAGGGCGACATGTTCGGCTGTTTCGACTCACCAGAAGAGGTTGGCCATGCCGAAGCCGGCACCTAAAAAAGAAAAGATATGTTAGCATTGCCAGGAAATATCCCTCTCGACCATCAGCTAAACCACACCGCGAAACCTCCACTACGTCCGAGCTCATGCTCGACTGGGAAAAGAACATGACAGGAAATAAAGGAAAAGGGCATTCCTCGAGCGATTCGCTCAGAACTTTCTCTGCTCCATAGATGTAGAAAAGAAATAGAAAACGTACCCAGACTGATGCCAAGGTCGAGAATCAAGCGACGTCGCAGAGTCTAATGTTTTGGGTTGCTCAAGTCAGCTTTGTTCCGCAAACTTCTTAAGCAAGACTCTGCCCTTCTCCCTCTCTCCCATCTCCCTCTCCCCCCTCTCTCGGCCTCTTCCTCGCGCAATCACACCCTCTTTCCTCGCCGCTCCCGCTCCCTCCGGCAATTGCAGTCGCCAAGAAACCCCAAACCCAACCCAGCAAGGACCGGAATCAATACATACACCGGTGATGGGAGCAACAGCCATTTTCGCGAATTGGTGTAAATGTAGTCTTCCAAACGGACAAGCAGGTCAGACGACTGGTTGGCGGAATTTGTTGGTGCGGCGGGCAAAGGTGGTGAGGTGGAGTCCCACGTCCGTTCGAGCGACGAGAGCAGAGCGCCCAGCCATTCGCCGCTAATAGAGTCACGTGACTCACCCACCCCACCCCGGTCTTTTGTGGCCGGTGGGGAGGGGACGCAGAATCCAAACTGCTGCTTGCCGTTCGTTCGCGGTTTGCCGTTCCCCGTTCCGCTCCCTCCAAACCAACCACAAAACCTCGACGGCCATGAGTTTGCTCCGTGCTGGCCGACGGCTAGCACTCTCAGGTATGATGTGGCCATTTGATCTGCCCTTTCAAGATCCTTCAAATCCGTGTCGTCTTTTTGCATCCCTTTTTTTTTTCCGGGTCCCCATCCCAAAAAAATGTACTAATCTAATCATAAACCCCGACCGGGGAATACTACCACCACAGCAACAGGCTCCTCCTCCCCTTCAACGACCCTCTCACCCCTTCCCCTCACAAACACCCTCCTCTCGTCCTCGTCCTCGTCCTCCTCCTCCTGCTCAACGCCCCTCTCCCTCTCACAGCGCCGCTCCAAATGGTCCGTCAACCTCTTCAAGCAATGGGGCAAGGGCGGCACCCCCAAGAAGGGCGCCGAAGCCGCCGCCCGATCCAAGGACCTGGGCCTCTCCGCTGAGCTCGACGACCCCCAGAAGCGGGCCGCCTTCCTCCAGCGCAACATGCGCGGCTCCGTCGCCGACAACATCTTCCAGGACGAAATCGACGCCGCGAACGCGGACGCAGACGCAGACGCAGACGCAGCCGACGCCGACGCCGCCGCCGCCGCCGCCGCCCAGGAACCCGAGCCAAAGACGCGCGAGAACATGGCCATGGTGACGGATCCCGACCCCCGGAGCCGGATACGCTGGCAGCGCAAAAAGGTCATCCAGATGGTCCGCCGCGGCCAAGGCTCCCTCACCAAGGAGGAGCGCGTCATGATGACGGAGAGGCAGCTCCTGCACCGGAGCAACTTCATGCCCACCAGCGTCAAGAAGCTCGTCATGCTGTCGCGCCAGATCGCCGGCAAGAACGTCGACGACGCAATCACCCAGATGGCCTGGTCCAAGAAGAAGATGGCCGCCGAGATCAAGTACTACCTCGAGGAGGCGAGGGACCTGGCCATTGCCCAGAGGGGCATGGGCCTCGGCAAGGTCAATGGCGACGTCGCGGCCTTCAAGCCGAGGAAGATCCAGACCAAGGACGGCAGCTGGATCGAGGTCTCGGATCCCACACGCATGTACATTGCGCAGTCGTGGGTTGGACGCGGACCCTGGAGGGGCAAGGAGCTTGATTACAAGGGTCGCGGCAGGATGGGCGTGATCCAGCACCCGAGCACAAGTCGGTCTTTTGTCCCCCCCACGCTGTACGACCTGAGTCGACAACCGCTAACTAGGACGCTTTGCAGGCTTTTCGGTTCTTCTTAAAGAAGAGAAGACGAGGATACGGGAATACGAGGAGCAGCAGCAAAAGAAAGCAGCTAGGGGCCCTTGGGTGCATTTGCCCAATCGTCCTGTTTATGGCCAGCGACCATATTATTCATGGTAAGGGGTACGCCGTAATGTAGTCGCAGACCATTCCATCAGTATGCCTGGACCCGAAAATTTTCGATCCATCACGACTGGTCGTCTGGACATGCAAACATCCTGTATCAACATATGTACACTGAGTTATCTGGTCATCTGGCTGTATAACTGCGTCTCTTGTCAGGCTGCGTATCTTGTGTTTTTTTTTATTTCTATTCTTCCAAATTTAACAGAACAAAAACAAAAAAAAGAAAAAAAAAAGAAAAGACGGCCCTGAGATGCCATTAGAGGATCCAGTTCTCCCACAACAATAACACTCAGTATGAAGCGCGTCTGAGTCCAGGCTGCTACTACCGATTCCGTCTTGTTCTATTACAGAAAAGTCCGCGCCTTTCCTGCAGACGTACGTGTACAGAGTAGACCTTTTAGCCGTTGGGGATTGAGTCCTTCCTGCCACGCACGGGCAACTTTGGCCATGATGAACCGAAAGTACGAGAAATTGTATCAAGGCAATATCGACAAGAAAGAAGATTAAAAAGAAAAGAGGGCACACAAGACAATTTCTTGTCTGGATAGGCCGCTAATCAAGTGACAAGTCCTAATGTGACCTGCCTGTAGGAAATTATTGTTTGCACAAGTCGTCTGCTTCCCTCGACTTCTCATCACACCATCGTTCTAGGCTGAGTTCGAGGCACCATGTCTTCATACCGATTCGCCGTCATTTCAATATCGGGCCCATATTTTTCAAAGGATCCATCCCGTCCAGCACGATGGTGATCCTCCCGGTTGGCATACGTTCTACCGGAGCCAGGCATAGGTCTTGAAATATCTCTAGTCACTGCGGGGTGATCAGGAGGGATCTTCGAGCCTAACTTACAACACCACGTCAGGATCATGACGGAAATGACTACGAAGAGACCGCCAGCGGTGATGCCAAAAATGGCACCCTCGGATAGCCCAGTTGAGACAGGACCTGCAGCTGCGGCAGTTGATGAGGTTGCGCTGGCTGCTGTTTCCGAGGTTGTGGATGACGAAGCGGATGATGTCTGGGAAGCTTCCCTCAGGATTGAAGAAGTGGATTCGACTTGGCTAGTTGTCGAGGATGGCGTCGGCATCGGTAGGCTGCTAGGCGTGGTTTGAGCGACCGTAATGGTGCTAGTTGCGGATGTAGTCGCGAGTGAGGGCGTTGGCGATGCTGGAGGAATCACAGGCGCCGGTTCACCCGGCTTGGCGAGTTCTTGACCTTGATTTCGCGCGCATTAGCTCAGGCCCATTGTCAAGTCGAAGTGGCGTATCGAAGCTATAGACGGCGTACCTTTGCAGAAGTCCGAGGCAAGATAACCAGAAATCATATCCATATTTGCACCACACGACTGGCTACATTCCAAAATGGCGCGGGAAAAAGTAGGATTTTTGCAGAAACATGGTGCCGCGCTGGCGTTGGGACATTGCAAGTCGTTGAACCGGTCTCGAACCTGACCCGTGCAGCGTCCCTGTGAAGGATGGTCAGTTGATATAGCCATGGCCATGCCGAAAAATACGCTCCCCAACTTACGATACAGTCAGCCGCACTTTCGCCAGAGACGCCAATGGCCGACAGCGTGCCGACCACGCTTAGAAACAGGGGCAGAAATCGACCCATGATGAGGGGATACAAGTGTCCGTGTTGCTTTCAGTGGCCCACCCCAAAGCGGCGTTGGGTTTCCTTGATTGAAAGCTCGACTGGCTAGAAGGTGGATGAAGTGCCAGATCGACGAGGGCTTGATGACCAGGAAAACGACCAGGTCTACGTCTCTGGACGCGGTTTGGAACCGGATGCTGTCGACGGGGCGGCAAGTGCGATGCGAAGGCACAAGGGGGATGCGGGTTGGACTGAAGAGACGATGTGATGGTCACGCAGTGACACAGGGAAAATCGAAGGTGAGTCGAAGGTGACGAATGGGAGCAGTCGTGTGTCGAGAATGGAATGGAACGCAGCAATTTCGTTGGGACTCAAAACTGTCGGCGAGGTCAAGAATGTGGAAAAGCGGTGGTTGGGGCAACGAGTGAGCGACGAGAATTAGAACAGTCCGAAGAACAGTCCGAAGGATAGACTAGAAAGGAGGCAAAGGGAGAGAAGGGAAAGGAAGAAAGTATAGACAGGGAGATTGCCGGTCTCGTAGTTCCAGCTAGAAGGCGATTGAAGGAAGGAGTGAAGGTGAAGTGAGGCACAAGTGACGGGAAGGAACCCGTGACGGATTGGAGAAAGTGCGGAGGGGAACAAGCACTGGAGCATCTCGAGACTCGGACGCAAACGCAGTTCGCTACAGCCTACGGTGCACAGTCATGCCTGGCCACTGGCCAGTGGCCGGCTACTAGTCGACAGGACGACTCAGGAGGAAGGAGCGATGCAAGGAGCGAGCAAATGTCGCATGCGAGCGCAGGCAGGAGCAGCAGTGTGCGGCCAACGATTGGTCCGTCTGCCCACCAATGGCTGCGTACCGATTCCCTGGCAGTGCCGCAATGTGGCGCATGGCTACGTGATGAATCATGATGTACTGCTCAGTGGACCGACCCTCATCCCGCACGCGCGTGGGCCAATCAGCGAGAGAGCGCGCCGCTCGAAGGTCATGCCGCAGACTCGCAGGTCGGAGCACAGGTACCTGGACCCTGCATTGGCCGCTCACACTCACACTCAACGACGGGAGCGGCGTAAAGCCTTGTGGTGCGGTTGATGAGCCTTGTTCCACCGGACCATGAACCCGAAACCGCGTGCCTTCGGTGCGTTCCGTCTGCTGTCCAGTCAGAAAAAGGCGCGCCAAGCAACCCACCAACTGCGGTCTCAGAGTCGCGCCACCGAGGGGGAAGTCTCGAGACCAGATATGAAACAACGACCGCAGGCTCGTCCGAATTCTCCGTGCCAGATCGTTTTTTTTTTTTTTCTTGCATGGGTAGAGGGGGGAAACAGGGACCCGATCACCCTTCACATCCGGTCCCACCGCCCATCGATGTTGCGGTAGAGAATCTGCCTTTTTGCAATGGCAGCCCTATTGTTGCACGGCACGTGCTTGAAACGTCGTGATTGCTGGAAAACCCCCCGTGTTCACAAGTCGTTTGTCGTCGCATGCACAGCATCTGTCGTACATACATACTCTGGCGCTCGTCCAAGTAAGAATGTACTCAAAACGACCTCCAGTCAGGTACCCAGTCTACGCATAGGTACCTACTACCTAATTACAATGTTTCGTTTCTTGTCCCCTCTGCTATAGTGACCGATATACCCCCCCCAACTTCCCCGATTCCCGCTCGGTCCTACATCAAGCCAAGCACCGTGCTTTTCCTCCTCGCTTGGACCCGAAAGATAAAACACACTATCCACATCCACAGGCCGCTCGACGACCCAAAATTCTAAGCAACAAGTCCAGTGCGGACCAGCCCCTCTGCCTACCATGAAAACATGACACCAAAACCAGGGAGAAATAAAAAAGCATCAAAACTTGGAGGTGGGATCAAGTGCCGCGATTGGCCTGCCGCCGTCCCCGCTTCCCGCATCCTCAGTAGGATGGCTGCTGATGTGAAATACGGTGAGATGCCTGCAGGGCTGCAAGGGCACAAAATGTGGATGTGACGCGGTTTGGCAAGCTATCACAAAGCACAGCATGAATGTGCTGCTACCATGGGAGGAGGGGAAGGGGAAGAAAAAGAAGAAGAAAAAAAAAGCAGGTTCCACAGTCCTCGTCAGGGTTTCGGGTACACTTATTTTTGAGACGGTGATTTTTTTTATGGTGACAAAAATCAATTACTTCAGTGACTAATCATAATTCCGTTCCTATGTGCATCGTCCAAGGGGAAAACAGGCTATGAAACGATGAAAATGCATTGTGGATGGACAAAACAAAAGGAAAGAGATAAAAATGAAGGAAATATAGGAGAGTGGTATCAATAATCAGTATCAAGGGCGTCGGAAAGATGCCAGCATCGTTTGCCCGATGGATTGATCGAAGAAAGAAAACCCCCCGGAGAATCCCTCGCCCCCTTCCTTTTCAGCCCCCTCTGGTGTCTACTTGCGTGCATGTGCGAGGAGAACATCCACTGCCTCCTCCCACCTTCTCGAAATAGCAATCTCAGTGACGGTGCGGCCAAGCTCGTCCTTGACTTCCATGTCCACGCCCGACTTTTGCGCCAGCTTCTTGAGCATGTCTATGTCGCCGTTCTCAATGGCCTGCATGATGCCGTTCCATCCCCTGTAGACCTTGTTGGGGTCGGCGCCCTTGTCGAGCAGTAGGTCAATCATGTCGGTGTGCTCGGTGGCGCACCGGCGCAGCGCCTTGACAATGGGGAGATGCTCGCCGGGGGCATTGACATCGGCTCGTCCCTCGTTGATGAGGAAGACGACAATGTCTCTGCGGTGCTCGCGGAGGGCGGATGTCAGGGGGGAAAAGACGCCGCCGTTCCTGTCCTCGACGGAGACGCCTGCTGCCAGGAGGAGCTTGACGGATTCGATCTGGTTGGCGACGACGGCCATTTCCATGACGCCCTTGAATGCGCGGGGCTCCGGGAGCACGGCCAGGATGCGCGCCAGGACCTCGGGGTTGTGCACGGCCATGCAGACGGGCCAGTCCTGGCCGCGGATGTTGGGGTTGGCGCCGCGCGCGAGCAGCGTATCGACAAAGCCAATGTGGTTGTCGCGGATGGCGCTCGTGAGCGGCGTGCGGCCCTTGGGCGTCTTGTCATTCGGGTCGATGCCCTGGTCCAGGAGCCACTTGAGCGCCGGCCCGTTCTTGGACACGACGGCCGTTTCGAGAATTCCCTTGGGCACGTTCAAGTTGCCGCCGGCTGCCACGAGAGCGGGCAGGTACTGCTCACGGTGGTGGGTGATGCACTTGAAGCAAGGATATTCGCTCGCGGGCACATTGGGATCCGCGCCGCTGCGCAGGAGGAGATCGAAAATGTCCTTGCGGTTGTCGCGTATCGATGAGCACAGGGGCGTGTAGACTCCGTCTTTCTTGGCGTTGGGGTCCACCCCGGTCTTGAGCAGGAGGCGGACCGAGTCGATGTTGTTGATGCTCGTGGCAAGCTCCATGATACCAGGGCACTTCTTCGGGTCGGCGCCGTTGTCGAGCAGGGCCTGCAGACAGGGCGCTTGGTACGTCGCTGGCCACAGCAGGTGCTTGGGGCCGGGAAGATTGGTGTTGGCACCGTGCTCGATGAGGCTGTTGACAATGTCGACCCTGGCGCTGGTGATGGCCTCGAACAGAGCCGTCTTGCCCTCGCCGTTCTTCTCGTTGGGGCCGGCGCCGTAGTTGAGCAGCATGTCGATGAGACTCTTTGGCGCCTTCTTGTTGATGGCTCCAATCAAGACGGTGTTGCGACTGGGCGTGCTCTGGTTGACACTGGCTCCGTACATCAGGAGCGCATGAGTCAATCTGACATTGTTGGCGACTGCTGCGACGGAAAGCGGCGGGTCCACGTCTGGTCCAAGAGGCACATTGGGGTTTGCGCCGTACTTGAGCAACGCGATGGCACCATCGAGGTAGGATTTCTCGGCCGCTGCGGCAAGAGGGCTGAGGCCGTCCTTGTCCGTGGCGTTGGGGTCGGCACCGTACAGAAGCAAGAGGCGTATGCTCTCGGCATCCTGGTTCAAGATGGCCTCATTGAGCGCGTGCATCTCCATGCCGGTGTCTGGTGAGACGCCGCGGTCGAGGAGCTGCATCACGAGCTTATGGTCACCAGCGCGGACGGCAGACGCCAAGATCTGCCTGACATTGGGTCTGTCCGCGTCGACGTTGCTGCGTGGTCTTTGGCGCGGCATGTTGTAAGGGTCGCTGTCCATGCGGAATGCCTTGGTGCCATCCAGCTCCAGCGCTTTGATATCAGCCACGATCTCGTCCAGTGCCGAGCTCTCTTCCATGGCTTCTTCAAATGTGTGCAGGCGATCTGATAGTGTTCGCTTGCCGTGGTGACCCTCATAGGAGCTTCCGTTGGAACTGGTTGTGTACCTTGTGTACGGGCTGAGATGACTGAAGTCGGATCCGAGAGCATAGCCGTTGCTCTCTCCGCTTAGATCGGTCCCGTAGCTGATAGTCCTGTCATTCCTGCTGGGAACGGGAGATTGTGCCGGCTGGTGAGTGTGCGCCGCCATCACCAACTGATGGTCCTCAATGCCGGGATGGTGCCCAGAATCCATGTTCAACGGCGAGCGGTGGCTGGACAATTTGTCCTCGGATGTGGTGGACGGCGCGCGTTGTTGACGATACTCTGTTCCTTCCAGTGCGGCAGCCAAGCCAATATAGCCGATCCCAAGCTCACTCTCCATGCGATCAGCGCCGAGTTTCCACTGGAACATGAGGGCGCTCATCTTGAGATCCTCGCGCATTTTACCCAGCACATTCGCCATCCTTTCGAGTCCGTTGTCTCCGAACATCTTGCCAAATCCACGTCTCATGCGGCCCATGGCGCCAGCGCGTTCATAGTCCAGCTGCTTGCTCACGAGGTGGTCAAGACTGCGAAAGTCAATCTGCGCAGACCGAAACTTCTTCTCGAGTACGGTGATCATGTCCAGAGGTAGAGACTGGCCATGACGAGCGGCTTCACCGAGGCCTGCCTCGATGTAGAACAGAATTTGGCATGTTCCCAGAACATCGTTAGCCAGAGGACCGAAGCCGTGCGGCAGGTGCTTGACCAAAGCCATGTACTCGGACATCTTTTCCGCAACTTGATCGCACGACGCCGCGACTGTAGCACAAAGCTGAAGGCATTGTGATTGTGCCTTGCTCGTAGACGCCATGTTGAAGCCTCTGTGAGATGCAACGCGAGCAAGATCTGCAGACAATTGTCGCCGCTGCGTGTGAGGGGGAGGAGGTGGTGGTGGTGGTATTAGTTGTGGCTCGTGGGCGTGTAAATGAGCAAGGGCCCTGTTGCGCGGCAAGTGAGGCCCGCCGTCTAGAAATCTGCTCAGAGAGGGGCCAGAAACAGTTGAAGCAGAGACTGAGCTTGGTGTGGCGGGTCGAAGGTCGAGGGCTTCTTTAAGGTCAAAAGCAAAAGAATCTTGAGGGCCCCTGGCTGACCAATCGATGGGATGATGGCTCATTGTTTTTTTCTCTTCGGAATTTTCTGGTAGCAGATGCCGGGATATTAAAAACTTTGGAAGATATACTAGTTTCCAGGTGAAAAATATAGAAGTGAGAGGAAGGGGGTTAATGAAAGATGGGAATGTCGATGAGGGCGTGGGGAAGGAAGCACAGCCTCGTTCCCTCCGGTCCAAGCTAAATATGGTGCTGACCTTGCGAGCCTAGACTGTCAGAAGCGCATAAAATGGAGAATTGCTAACGCAAATTCGCTGGCCCAGATGCCTGGTCCAGCGTGGTGGGCTTGCCGTGAAGCTTCGTCGGGAAGGGGGAAGTTGGCTTGGACCACATGGGTTTCCTGGCTTAGACCGGCACCTGTCGACGCTACGTACGTCGTGGCGTCGAACCTTGCTGGGCTTCGCATGGCAGAGTCTGTGGTTGTTCCTCATTCGGCGCATTTCCCAATCACGTACAATAAGACGGAGAACCCACGGACTAGTGAATCGGCTCACCCGCTTTGTATCCGCTTTGCATCCGCTTTGGTGTTTTTGGTGGGATGCCGACCTGGGCCTAGAAACTCCAGCCCCATTCAGCCATTCGACGGGGTAAGAAAAAATAAAAAAAACAAAAGAAATAAAAGACTAGACCAGCCTGTGTATGGTGGCGACCAGGAGGGCACGTGGCATCTGCGAAAGAACTCGGCGCGTCAAGGTGGGAGGCCAGTGTTTGCAACGAATCGAGCGGCAACCGGCCAGACCGACTCGTTCGTTGAGAAACTGTTTGGTGCTTCAGAAAGTTGCAGTATGTATTTCTGTGTCGATCGTGGCCCGTCTCTTTGTCGGTCCTCGCACGGATATTGAAAAGCGTATACAGATCTCCCACCAAGACGGCAGCCGAGCATGGTTGGAGTGCCATTGTGCCAAGGCTCAGATCGTGAGACTACCACAAGTAAAACAAGCAAAGGACTTCTTGTTTCTGCGACATCTGCTGCAGGTCCCTGCAGGCTGCAGGTGCTCGGGTCCATCTCGGAGGCCTTAGCGCAGTCAAGGGAATGGACCGCGCATCCATCTCGAGCTGCCAAACGGAGCCAAACAAACCAGAGTCATGCCTGTACCGACATCAGTTTCGGGATTAGTATTCAAGTGGCCAGATTCAACAGCGCTCGGTAGCGTCAGCAACGGGGCTGCCTTCTCCACTCACAACAGACGAAACGGGCGTGCGCCGCAGGAGAAGATCACGCCGTGAAGGGTGTGGCTATGAAGCTGAGCGTCTTATGATGAAGCTGCCGGCGGCTTTCTAGCCTCATCGCCGGCATGCATAATCAGAATTCGCCACCATGGGGAGTGCGCTTGGTCTGGAAGACACGCACTGTCTTTGTTGAGTTGGAATGACATCCAGATCTCGTCGATGACAGCACAGGCTTCTGCTTCTAGTCGATGCTCGTGGCGCCGCTCAACAATCGACAACGTGGCGTCTGCTGTCTGCGTAGGGCTGGCCTGGCTTCCGAGACATGAGGTTCACCCGCGGCCCGCCAATCTGGCATAGAAAAGTTCATGCAAACACGCAGTGTTAGCAAAACGCAAGCATAGGTAGACATCTAGCTACCACAGGTCGGCAGGTATCAGGGGCATCAGGGGCATGGGCTAAGGATGATGTGATCGATGCCTTTTTGTTGACCATCAACTTTACATACAGACTCACCTTTCCTACCACTCTTTCTTCCACACCCTCTTCGACACCCGGGGATTGCACCACCAAGAGCCTACGGGGTGTGCCAATCCATACCTACCTACTAGGTAGTATTCGGCATCGAGAACACGGACCCTGCCCAGCAAAACAGCAACTCGACGGAGTAGCTATGTACTAGCCAACACCTGCGCGCATGGGTAAAATGTCAGCGGGGTACTTGATCTCCGAGGTCAATTTTGCCTAAATGCATGCATCAGGCCAAGCGGACTCGATTATATCCATTGTCCAGTCTGTGTCTGAATTGAACTGACCTTACGCCTTTCAGCTCCTATCCAGCAACCAGCCCCTCGGGTTGTGTGACCGTCGGGAAAGCACCAAATTCAAAAAACACAGGGTACGCAAGTAATGAAAATCAGCGTGTCAAGGTCAGGCTGAGCAGCTGCTTGGGATGGACAACGTGTTCTGGGTATGCTGGACCTACTAGGTACTAGGTACTAGGTACTAGTAGGTAGATTGTTTTCCTGCTATCGCGCATGGATATAATCATTTTTGAAGTGCTTGTTGAGAACAGCGCATTGAGGATTGACTACCAAGTACTGGGTACCCAGGAATTGTTAGCTTACGAGTGCACCGCACTAGGTCCAGGTACTTCTTACTAGGTAGTAGGTACCTACTAGGTAGTAGTAGGTAGTATTCTGCTTCGACTGGTGGGGTTTAGCAGCTGGTCAGCAGCTGCAAACAAACCAATCAGCTGTCAACTCAAAAGATCCTGTGCTGGCAGCTGTGCTGTCATCCCTCTCGACAGGCTCGGCAAGCGGCCAGCATTCAATGCTCCTCCAACATCGCGCTTCTTTATAAGGCATGCTACATCGCATTGTGCAAGACTGCGGTCGCGTCGACTACGATGACCGATCCCCGAGGCGAAAGTAGCTGGGTGGCCTACCTCGAAGAATCAACGCGCAATGTATCCGACCTAGAGCATCGCGTCAACGTCATCGAGCTTTACCAACGGGCCGTGAGCGCGGAGCCTGCAAGCCTACGCCTGTGGCTATCATACTGCAACTTCTTCCAGAGTCTCTGGGAAAACAGCAATTCTGACGAAGATGGGTGGTCGGAGGAGGAGAAGATGATGGGCCAGGAGCTTTTCTCCTTGGATGCAACCCTGGAGCTGTGGCAACAAGGATACGAAGCCATACGATATCGTCTGACCGACAGCCACGAACTCTGGAATCGCTGGATTTCGCTTGAGATGTACAGGTTTCGCAAAACACAGACGTCCGAACTTCTTGATAGGGTTACCAGACTTTACCGCGAGCGCTTGGCAACTCCACACCTGACCTGGGATGAAACCTCACAGTCGTTCTCAAGCTTCTTGTCCGAGTACATGGAAAATGTTTGGGAAGAAACCATGCAACAGATTACAATCAGCGGTCAGCAGTCGAAGCGAGCCGTCGAAAAGCGTGAACCATTTGAGCTGAAACTGATGCAAGCGGAGCGCAATGGCGATATCGAGACACAAAGGTCTCTGCTTCGAGAATACATAGACTGGGAGGTGCGGGAAGTCAAGAAGAGGAAACAAGACGACAACAAACTTTCGATCCGCCTATGCTCTGCTTTGTTTGACAGAGCTTTGACAGGATTATTTGCGACAGATGAGGACGCATGGCAAGAATACATTGTGTTTTTATCGTCGTCTTCCGATTCCAAATTTTTCTTGACCCAGGGTCTCGATGCTTGTCGAAGAGCAGTGCAACACTGCCCAGCGTCGGGACATATCTGGACTCAATACATACTTTGCGCTGAAGAGGCGGGACTGTCGTTCGACAAAGTCGAAGCTATCAAAGACGCGGCGACTGTTGATGACAAGCTATGCAATAGCGGAATGGAGAGCATGATTGAGGTGTACAGCGCGTGGTGTTCGTATCTGAGACGAACTACTGTCAAAGAGGACGACGGCATTGCATTAAGTGCCGTTGAGGGTGGCATTAAAGCTTCCATGGCCTCGGTCATGCAAGCAGGCAAGAGACTGTACGGCAAATCTTTCCTGGGCGATCCAAAATACCGGCTAGAACGAATCTACATCCAGTTTCTGACGGAAACAAAATCTGCACCTGAAGAGGCAAGATCTGTCTGGAAGAAGCTCGAACGAAACGCCATCTACGCCGACAGCTACGATTTCTGGTTGAACAGATATACCTGGGAGATGCTAGTTTTTATGTCCGAACATTTCCCTGGCGTCGGCCATCAGTCTCCCTCAAAGGCCACGGCAACTCTTCTTTCCGCCGCAACGCGCAAGTCCATCGACTGGCCGGAGAGGATACTCGAGATCTACTCATTGCATTGCAGCCTCTATGAAACGCCAGAAGTAGTACGCCAAGCCAATGACCTTGTGCACCAGACACGGAAGGCCGTCACACGCCGGCGGCAGTGGGAGGAGCAGGCACAGGCCGCACAATATGCTGCTTTATATGAAGCCCAAGCCCAAACACAAACCCAGGCCCAAGCCGAGCCACAGCCTCCTGAGCAGCCTGGTGCCGAAATGGCGTCGTCGCCAAGCGGCTCGAAAAGAAAGCGAGAGTCTTCTGTGGACGCAGTACAACAAAATGATGAGCAAAGTGCCAGCAAACGTCAGAGAAACGGTCACGAGGCTGTGGACGGCACAGCCGCCATCGAGCCACCGAAGCGTGACAGGGAAAATTCGACCATTCTCGTCACCAACCTACCGTTTGGGGCAACACAAACCGAGACCCGCAAGTATTTCAGACCGTACGGCCATATCAACAACATAACAGCCTTTTACAAAGACGAAGACAAACAATCCACGACGGCACTCATAGAATTTCGCTCAGCGGAAGAAGCACAATCCGCTCTCCTCAGAGATGCCAAGTACTTTGGAGAGTCACAAATCAGCGTACAGTCGGGCCACGACCTGACCGTCTACGTGGCAAACTACCCCCCCGCCGCTGACGAGAAGTACATCAGAGAATTATTTCAGGACTGCGGCCAGATCCTGAGCATTCGTTGGCCCAGCCTCAAGGTCAACACGCATCGCCGCTTCTGCTACGTCTCGTTTGCCGACAGGGAGGCATCCGCCAGAGCCGTCGCCAAAGAGGGCAGACTCCTGGACGGGAAGTTCAAGCTCCTCGCACGATACTCGAACCCGAATCAGAAGAAGAACCGGGAAGGTGCCATTGCGGAAGGGCGTGAAGTCCACGTCAGCAACTTGGACCAGGCCGCCTCGGAGGCCGAGATCCGGCATGTTTTCGGCAAGTTTGGCACGGTACAGAGAGTGACCATTCCCCAAAGCATGGCGGGTCGAAACCGCGGCTTCGCCTTCCTGGAGCTCGAAACCAAGGAGCAGGCCTCGAAGGCGGTTGAGCAGCTCGACAACACGAAATTCCGCTCCCAGATCCTCAAGGTCCAGGTGTCAAAGGAGAACAAGGTGAAGCCCTCGGCCAAGTCATCCGACCTTCAGCGCCCGTCCGCCTCGCCCGCTCCCGGCCCGGTTCGCGACCTTGAAGACGACGAGGCGGCCAAGCAGGCGACGCCGCACACCCATGACAAGCCATCCCTGTCAGACGTCGCCTCCCGCACCATTGCCCTCATGGGTCTCCCCGATACCGTCAACGACGCCCGCGTCCGGGCTCTCGTCGAACCGCTAGGCGCCATCGTCAAGCTCATCCACCAGCCCTGCCACGGCGGCGCAATCATCGAATTCGCAGACGTATCCGCCGCGGGCAAGGCAGCCCTCCAGCTAAACAGCATGGAGTACGAGGGCCATGTGCTCCGCACGGGGTCGCCAGACGAGCTTCGGCAGAACCGCGCCGCCAACGAGGACCACCCAGCCAGGGAGAGGACGGCCCCCCGGCCGGATGGGAAACAAAAGCCTGCTGGCTTCATGCCCCCCCCGCGGGCGGTTCATCGTCAAGCAAGGGGCAGGTCTGGCCCGAAAAGGGCGCTTGGCTTTGCTCCGAGGACGGCCGCTCCGTCCTCGGGGCCGAGCGCGACTGACAAGGAGACCATGTCGGGTGCGCCGCAGAAGAGCAATGCTGATTTCAAGGCCATGTTCTTGGCGGGGAAGAAGGACGGTGTACCTCGGGAATGAGGGTGAAGAAAAAAAAAAAAGAAAACCACAGAAATCGTGTGTGTTTATATTGTTCTCTTTCCATGGCTGTGAGGAAGGGGATTCATGCACCTGCCGTGCTTAATACAAATTCCTGAAGGATGATGAGAATTGCTTTGATGGTTTGTCAATTTGGGTTTATCAGGCTAGGCTGCTTTGAAAAAAAAACACACACAACACATAAACACAAAAATGGCGGAAATGAGAACAATGTATACCAGGCCCCGAGTAGTTTGTATACCTACCTAGTACCTACCTAGGTACCTACCTAGAGAAAAGACCGATACAAGACGAAGACCAAGAATTGAATTATTATGAAGATAATGAAAAGAGCAAAAAGCCCACCTAATCTAGGGGAATATAATAATTACAAAGAGGTCTCCGAATTCGCACAAATTAGAAGGAGCTAATTAACGATATCAGAAGGTTAAAAACCTGCTCAAATAAGGGGTAATAATGTTAACTATTCTTAACCTCCTAACATGTCCCCTACCAAAAGACGATCGCCTATAATTGTGTGATAATTAGTAAATAAAACAAGGCTTTTTATAATAAAAATAATGCTCCTAAAAGTAAGGTTCTTAGTAATATAATTTGCACTTTCCTAATATTAATATATCCTATAGTGCTTATAAATACCCTTATTATAGTATAAATAACTTTATTATATCCTTATAGAATTCTAAACTATATCCCCCTTTAATCTTTATACTATCTATGTTTAATAGTGAATATAAAGCTTATTTATAGCGTTTCTTAACTTAAAATAGTCCTTGCTAAACTAATTAAAGCTTTAGAGAATGCTTATTTATAGTAATTGTTAATTTGTACACAGGCGAATTAATAACAAAGGTACAAGAAATAACAAGCAATACGCGCGCAAAAGGAAGTACTAGGATTCTAGTTAATATTATTAATATTACTATTTAGCTAGCTAAGTAGGAGGCCTTTTAGTGGTTTTTGTGATGCGTAAAGTTATAGGTTACGTGACTAGCGCACTAGCTACCTATCTAAGGCAAGCTTAGATACGGCTAATTAGGATGCGCTAAGTCTATGTTAACCTAACCTATTACGTTAATATTAACACTAGCACTCTTCTCTTTTTATACTAGAAATTAATATAATATAAAGAGCCTCTAATCCCTCCCTACTAAATATATTAAACACTTAGCTAATTAAATCTAATCCCTTAATTAAATTCTTACATAAAGTAACAAAGGAAATAGCAATAGTTATTATAATATAATAGGTACTAATTAGTATAACCCTAATATCCCTAAAATATATATAACACACTATAGTTATAGCTAAAGAAATAAATATAAAAGTTATTATAATTATATATATTACAACGCTACTACTTAAGATTTATAACTCTTAATAAGGCAGTTACTATTATAAAGATTAAAGTATATATGCTTCTTATAATAACTTTTATAATAACCCTTTTATTAGGTCTTATACTACTCTTTTTACCTAACCTTCTATCCTAATTATAATCTTATTTGTATTAATAAGAGTTTTAAGTGCTTAGTTTAGTAAAGTCTTTATTATTATATTAGCTAGGTTATCTTTACTATTAATCTAGCGGATTTTGAAGATTTCTCTATATTTATATAATTACTAAAGAGCTATAATATTAATTATTAATTACTTCTCTTTAGTAATACTAAGCTTAATAAGGCATTTATATAGTAAATTTAAATTTATATATAGGATTATTAGAATTTTAGGCAGATTAAGCTAGTCTGTGATTATCTTAATAGTTATACTAATTACATAAGCTATATTAGCACCTTAAACTATACTATATAATTTAGAAGCGAGGGCGCTATGTATAATATATTTACACTTCGTTAAGCTATATATAATAATATTACCTTTTATTATAAATTAAGCCTCGCTAAAGTCCTTATTTCTAATTATAATAAGGTATTTAATTTAAGAGCTAAAGTCTTTATTATTTGCAAAGGATTTATTAATGTTGATATCAACGCAACGGGTCGGGTCAACGTGGACCCGGCGCATCGCTGATTGGCCGCATTCGAGCTCGCCTCGGATGGGTGGCCAGTGCGCCGGTCACGTGACCCACAACTTTGCGTATCACGAAAACCACTAAAAGGCCTCCTACTCAGCCAGCTAGATAGTAATATTAATAACGTTAACTAGAATCCTAGTACTTCCTTTTGCGCGCGCATTGCTTGTTATTTCTTGTACCTTTATTATTAATTCGCCTGTGTACAAATCAACACTAATTAGTAGTGATTACACCACAGATTAGCTAGATTTATACATCCTGCAGAACGCTAGTTTCCGCTTATAGTAGCTGATTTTTTATAAAATTAGTAGAGTTAATCCTACTAAATAAAGGAAGTAATATAGAAGAGACAATTCCGTGATTACAAATAAATTTAATCTATCCCCTTTAGGGAAGCTCTTTAGGGTTTATTTGCAAAGCTGTTTCGTGCTAAGAAAGGAAGCTTGCTGCAGCACTGTGCCGCTTGCTTTAATAAGTACAATCTTTCCTCTTTCTAGCCTCAAACGCCTGTTAGAGGAATTATTATATCTCTCGTCTATCACAAGATTTATTAAGCCCTTGATTCAATCAAATCCATTAGTCTAGACCAATAACTGCCATAGATTTCCACCCTTTTACCTATTCTCTTTACCACTAAATACAACACACATCTATAGGTAAATAAAGCCCCTAATCCGTTAATCTTAACAATAAGATCCCAGAGCTCCCTTAGATCCTATTAACACACAGAAGAGTAATTACGGCAGACTAGCATAAGCTTAACCTATTAGATTTTAATCTTAGTAAGGCTATAAGTGCTAAAATATGTAGCTAAATCGCTTTCTTTATTATAGAAGCTAAGACTAAAGACCTCTCTAGTAAGCTCCTTTAGCAGAAGCTTAGAGACTAATTTATAGACTAGACTAAAGAAGCCTTTAAACACAGGAACACTAAAGTTATTCGCGTTTTTCGTAACTTCTTGCAAAAACACAACATTTACTTCCTATTAGACTAATTATTTATTGCTAGCAAGCTTGTAACAGCAATACAAGCTAAGACTAGACTAAGGGATCCTAATAGAGAGTCATCACATCCCTTACAATTAAGATTATGTTTACTAGTGAGCAGGCATAGTAACTATCCTCCCTCTTACTATAGCACCCTATATTAATAGCTTTAGGAATTACCTTCCTAGACATAGCAAAAAGCAGCACTAAAGAATTATCTATATCTTTACCTTATAAGGAATTCCCCTCTTCCTCTATTTGCTTTAACTACCTTCCCTATAGCATAACCTAGGAATTAGCAGGGTTATAGAAAACCCCCCTAAACACCCTATAAGATTAGGCTCCCTAAATCCCTATAATACTAGCTAGCAGTATTAAATCCTATAATAGGTTATAACCCTGTAGCTAACCACAAGCTCTTATAGAATCTAGAAGATTACTACTACTAGGGGAGTTAACTTAACCCTTAGCAGGGACTAAGCAATATTTCCCTTGCTCCTCCTAGCCCTGCTAGGAGCTTCTATAGACTAAACTAACCTCCTGCTATAGTTAGTATAGTAGATTAGCAGAGATATCTACATATAACAGGAGCGGCACCTTATAGGCCTCCCTAAGGCTTAGGGCAAGAGCTAACGTAATAGTCAGCTCCCCTAGGCCTTCCTAACTTTAACAGGAGATATTATAAGCCCACTTAACAATAGCCCTAAGGGTTAGTTCTAGACCCGGGCATTAAAGTAGCTTAGATGCGGGATTTGCTACTACAATAAAGGCCTAAGGGAAACGTTCCTTAATAAGGATAGTAGTAACATACCGCCGCACCTAATAATAACCTTAATTATTAAAGATCTTATAAGCGTTTTTATCCTCTACTTTACTCCCTAACGGAATTAGATCTAGTAATAGCATTATAGAAGATTATAGACCTTTATAAGATTTACTCTAATAAGGAAAAGTATAGTAGAGAGATGTATAACTTCTTTAACAATAAGCTAAAAACCTTCTAAGCCCTTTGTAAGCAAATTAACCTCCTAGAGTCCCTCTTCTATAAGGCATTTCCTATAATGCTTAAAGGAAAAGCTTTAATACATTATAAGGACTTTCTCCTTAGCAAAGGCATAACTTTTACCTAAATAGTTAAATCTGTTAAAAACCGCTTTAAAACTATTAACACTACTTAGCTTTATTACAACAACCTCCGCACAATCACGCTACGCAAGGTAATAAGAGAAAACCCTAAAAAGAGCATGCTTAAGGCCCTTAACCTCCTTTTTAATAAGATTATCTCTCTCTATTGTAGGACTAGAGGCCACGTGAACAACGAGATTAATATGCAAAACACGCTTCTTGCCACTGTTAATAATATCCCTAAATGCAGCCTTATAGCCTATAATAGCCCCTCTATATACAAGGACCTGACGTTAAAGCTCCGGAAAAGTATTAGAGTAAAGCAAGCTAAAAGAAACGCTACTAAGCACAGTGTGTTCTATTAAAAAGAGGCTAAAGTTAACTTAGATGCCGTGTTTTACACTAATTATTACTACGGGAAGAATTATAACTTTTAATAGCAATAACGCGGGCCCTCTATCTGTTATAAGGGCTACTGCTTTATCTATAAGAAGTAAGGGTGCTAGTCTACAAAGCACTCTGCTAAAGAACGTAAGGCATTATAAAGGTATTAGAATTAATCTAAATTCTATTGCGGCAGGCTAACGAAGCAGAAGTAGTAGCAATTCCTTGCTTATGTTAAGGGCGAGGATAATAATAGTAGTGATCCTAATAACCTTAAGCAATTAATCCTCGAGACTAAGGCAATAATAGCTTTATTAGATAAGACTAAAAAGGACGACCACTCTAATCCTCCTGCGGGTCCTTTATAATTCCTTACTATAGTATTATAAAGGTTAACACTCTTAATAGAGATCCCTAATAGTGGCAAGGTGCTTAAGATGCTTTAAGACTAGTTATTTAAACACGCCCTTTACCGCAGTAATCCCTATAAAGAGCCTTAGTCTAATAACGTTTTCCTTGCTAAAGCACGCTATTTAGAAGAGACCTTTAGAGGCATCCTTCCTAACACTAGCGCTACGGGAGTCTCTACGGTTAGCATTACTTAAGCCCAAGCCCTTTTACGCCTGCTTCCCTTGCTGTAAATCAACTAATCCGCGAGTTAACATAATGTTGCCTTTAGCGCTAGAAAAGCATTATTACTAGGTTCTTTAAAGGTTCCTATAGTGCTTAGAGAGATTAAATTCTACATGCTACTAATAGCAACACCCTTCTTATTCTTAATTACTAATATAAACCACATAAATATAAAGCTTAATAACCTAAGGAACCTGCTAATTTAAGGCATAAAAGAGATCCCTATAACCTAATAATAGGGTTATCTATAGTAGGATCTTAAGCTAACTATAGTGGTTGCCTTCTTCCTTATAGAAACATAACTTTAGTAGCTTTATTAACGTTTTGGTTACCCTTTAATTAGAAGACTGCGAAAGGTTCTCCACAAAGCTAGTAAGGAATTTAACCTAAAGATCCTGCAAAAGATTACTAGTTTCTGCGAGTAGTATTAACTTCACGGCAAGAGCCCTAGCTAATTTAAGTTTACTTTAAAAGATAACCATAAGTTTAATTACAAGATTATTATTAATATCCTCTAAATTAACAGCAAGCTAGTCCTCCACATTATAGATTCCGCTATAGCTTTCTAAGCTGCCTATTTTCTTAAACTAAGGAAGCAGACTACTAGAGACATTTAGGACACTATTAGAGCTTGTTAGATTAATAGTTATCTTAGACTGCCTAAATAGATTATTTACAATACTAGAAAGAACTTCGCGTTAGCTAAATTCCGTTAATACGCCTAAGGGTTAGTAATTAAAGTTAACAAGGTCCCTGTAGAAGCTCACAATAGCGTTAGAAAGGTTAAAAGATATTACGCTCCCCTCTAACATACGTATAGTATTATTAAAAGCAAACTTAGAGACTACGTGTAGCAAGACCACCTTCTTTAAATAGCTATAAAAGCTATTAATAACTCTGCTAGCCTAAACAGCCTTATTCTAACACTCCTTATGTTTAGGGCATATCCATAACTATTATAGGATTTACTACTAGCGTTTTCTATTATTTAACATGCTAAAGTAATCCGTAAAGCTACCTTTAAAGCCCGTAGATTACTTACAAAGCGCTAGATTAGTAATGCCCTTGCCTACTGTAATAGGCCTAACACTCTCCTAACCTACTAGATCCCGCTATAATCTAAGGTATAGGTTTAGCGCAAGAAAGGTAGTTAGCAAGGTCCTTACAAACTCTTAGCCACAGAAGGCATAACCTGCACGGTGGAAATGCCTTTAAGACTAATAAAATTCAGATCTATTATTATAAAGCTATTCCTACATAATCCAGGTAATCCAGAGACTATAGCTAATAAAAAGACCCTTTCTCCTCTACCTACTAATAAGAATAAAGAGGATCATAATAACTAACCATATAAACTAATAAAGAGAGTTGCCTTTAACCTTCCTAATAAAAATAATATTAAAAGGCAGCCTATTAAGTAAGGCAGAGGCAGACTACAAAAGACCCCCCTAATTAACTAAGACTTTAAGAAATTAATGCTTTAAGGCACTCTGCTTACTAAAGCGTTTCTCACTGTAAAAGAAGAAGGAGATCTCGCCCTTACCTATTAACTCCGCTAGCAAGGCATTATGAAGACTATAGGAGCACCTTTTAAAGCATCCTAGCAGAAGGAACTTAACGCTCTACTCTAGCAAGAAGTCTTCTAACTTAAGATCTATAACGCTAAAAAACATAGCACATAACGCATTTTTAATAGCTGTTTTATAGATAAAATCAAAGGCAAAGGCACCCTAGCACCATATAAAAAATCACAACTTATAGTGCAAGCTTATAATAATACTAGCAAGCAGATAATCTTAACCTAGGCTCCCACAATTTAATAGGCAAGTTAATAGTTAATTATAACTTTAGCTCCTTTACTTGCAAAAAGGGATATCTCTATTAAGCTAAGAGATATTACGTAAGCCTACGTTTAATCTATTACAAGCCTTAACCGCAAGATCCTATGCTAATTACCTAAAGAAGTTAAAGATTAGCATCCTCCTAGTATAATTATAGTAATTATTAAGCCTCTCTATAGAATCCCTAAGGCCAGCACGCACTAGTAGGCAATATACTAGAAGTATTATTACAAGAAGTTATTTATAATGCCTTCTATATACAACCCTTGCCTCCTTATTAGCAGCTCTGCAAATAAATTTAGCATTATAGGCATACAAACTAATAATACCCTTATCTTAGCTAATTAACCGTTTTTTAATTAAGAAGAAAACGAACTATAAGCTACTAAATTCCTTGCTAAGCTAAAGGAGAAGCTTATAATAAACTACTCTCTAATCTTTAATAGTTACAAGCTTACCCTTAACACTAATTCCTCTGTTTCTCTCTGCTAAAAAGGGCAGATTAGCAAGCTTTAACTTATTAATAAAGATCCAGAGAAGCGCCAGGAGGAATATTATTAACAAAGAGCTTGTGGAGCATACATTACTATAATCTATTAACTAAAAGCCGCCTTTAACCTCTCTTCTATAGCATAAAGGCAAGATCTTATAGACAAGGACATTAAATTCCTTAACAAGAGGCTTTAGTAGTAGATAGATTACCTAGATTAAGGGCTATATTATATCCTAATTAACCTTAAAAGAGCGAATCTCTTTGTCTTTATTAATAGATCCTTTGCAAATAACAAAGACTTTAGCTCTTAGATTAAATACCTTATTACAATTAGAAATAAGGACTTTAGCAAGGCTTAATTCACAATAAAAGGCAATATTATCACGTACAGCTTAACAAAGTGTAAACGTATTACATGCAGCGCCCTCGCTTCTAAATTATATAGCATGGTTTAAGGTGCTAATATAGCCTACATAATTAGCACAACTATTAAGATAATTACGGACTAGCTTAATCTGCCCGAAATTCTAATGATCCTATGTATAGATTTAAATTTACTATACAAATACTTTATTAAGCTTAGTACTACTAAAGAGAAGCAATTAATAATTAATATTATAGCTTTTTAGCAATTATATAAACGCAAAGAAATCTTTGAAATCCGCTGGATTAACAGCAAAGATAACCTGGCTAATGTAATAACAAAGACTTTACTAAACCAAGCGCTTAAGACCCTTATTAATATAAATAAGATTATAATTAGGATAGAAGGTTAGGTAAAAAGAGTAGCATAAGACCTAATAGAAGGGTTATTATAAGAGTTATTATAAGAAGCACACATACTTTAATCTTTATAATAGTAACTGCCCTGTTAAGAGTTATAGATCTTAAGTAGCAGTGTTATAATGTATGTAATTATAATAACTTCCACATTTATTTCTTTGGCTATAACCGTAGCGTATTATATGTGTTTTAGGGATATTAGGGTTATACTAATTAGTACCTATTATATTACGATAACTATTGCTATTTCCTTTATTACTTTGTGTAAGGATCTAATTAAGAGATCGGATTTAATTAGCTAAGTGTTTAACATATTTAGCAGGGAGGGATTAGAGGCTCTTTGCGTTACGTTAATTTCCGGCATAAAAAGAGAAGAGTGCTAGTGTTAATATTAACGCAATAGGTTGGGTTAACGTAGACCTAGCGCATTGCTAATTAGCCGCATTCGAGCTTGCCTCGGATGGGTGGCCAGTGCGCCGGTCACATAACCCACAACTTTGCGCATTACAAAAACCACCAAAAGGCCTCCCACTTAGCCAGCTAGATAGTAATATCAATAACGTTAACTAGAATCCTAGTACTTCCTTTTGCGCGCGCATTGCTTGTTATTTCTTGTACCTTTGTTATTGATTCGCCTGTGTACGAATTAACAATTAATAAAGACAAAAAGATTCGCTTTTTTAAGGTTAATTAGAATATAACGCAGCCCTTAATCTAAGTAATTTATTTACTACTAAAGCCTTTTATTAAGGAATTTAATATCCTTATCTATAAGATCTTGCCTTTATGCTATAAAAAAGAGGTTAAATGTGGCTTTAGGTTAATAAATTATAGTAATATACACTTTATAAGCTCTTTATTAATAATATTCCTCCTAGCGCTTCTTTAGATCTTTATTAATAAGTTAAAGCTTAC